>JAATLQ010038246.1:0-86090 GCA_013421005.1 Heliconius erato x Heliconius himera
GGACGCCTACGATGGGCTGCACATGTGGAGAGAATGAGTGAGTCTAGGACACCTAAATCCTTGTTGTGTGGTACACCAGATGGACGGAGAAGTCGAGGCAGACCAAAACTCAGATGGTTGGATGGAGTTGAGCAAGATCTGAGAACTCTGGGCATAAAAAATTGGAAGAAGAAAGCCAGGAATAGAGCAGAATGGAGGGATATTCTGGACCAGGCCAAGGCCCACCCGCGGCTGTAGTGTCTTTGATGATGATGATGATATATTTAATGATAAAAAGAATTTGAGATCGTTCAATATTTTTTTTAAGCTTACACTGTATTGCTCTCTCTCTATCTCTCCCTCTCTCTCTCTCTATCTCTCTCTATCTCTCGCTCTCTATGATAAAACATAGATCCCTTTATTAAAATTGCAATATTGATATACAATCAGTACGTCCTTACATGTTTCTAAAAATATAATGTAATCGCGGCACAGTAAATTTACGTCTAAATGGAAACACGATGGTTTGGATTCGATTCTAATTCGGGCCGAATTATTTTCACTTTGGTAAGATAGAGCCGGGATGAAAAGTGGAGTGTCGGAACACTAGATTCCCTCTGCCTACTCTGCTGTGTGCGGGATAGAGCGTTAAGCTGAAAAAAATAATAATATAATTCTATTGTATGAACTCAATCCTATCCATTTGCTTATCTTCTTTGTAAACCATATTATCCTTATATAAAAAATAGAATAGAGACCTTTAGTCTAACTACTAGGCTCCAATAAAGTAAATTCTTTTCAATTTGAATACCTGATGCCTTCAATGTAGCCACAGACACCTCATTAATTCTACGGCACGACCCCGCTACGTTTTCTGCTTAATCTAAAACCTTAAAAATGATGCGTTTTTGATATAACGTAATAGAGTGTTGACTTTGAAAAACTAAGCCAAATTCAATGAATAAATTTTGTAGTAACTTGATTAGTTTTGATTTGATTTTAAATATTTTTTCGTTGAGTAGCGATGTTAAGAAGTTGGGAGGGTAGTGGAGAACGGAGTGTTGTAACACTATGTTTTAAGTAACACAGTAGATATGCAAATATCCTTTGTAAGTATATTTGTATCAAAAAATCGTTATTCACTTCGGTTACAGTTCCATTTTTAAAACGGAACCCTATAGGATCACTACTTGTGCGTCTGATTGTAAAAATATTTTTTCTCAAGAAAGCGTAGAGGTAACAAGCTGAAATTAATAATAAATATCCAACTCTACAGTTCTTGTAACAGAAAAAAATAAAAGTAAATTTTCCGCTTTCAACACTTTAAGGCATAAGTGAAGACATAAAAAGACAGTACTAGAGATCAGTGTTAACGCAGAGGCACAAGCGTTCGACTATAATGTGGGTTTGATTCTTATTCGAGTAAATGTAATAATCTCTAGTAAAGAGGCAAAGCGCGGCGTTGAGTTCCGCCACTCACTCAACACGCAATACACGAACCTACATATGAAGCTAAAAAGATAATATATATGGTAATTTATATTTATTTTAAATATTAATACTACAAAAATGGGTGATGTATTGTAATGTTAAAATTCAATGCAATAAAATATTCATTATTGAATTAACGCGCAATTCAATTTACTGGACAAGATGAATACTAAAGTTGCAATATATACTATAGATGGATATATATGTATATCTATAGTATTTACATTTTTTTATCAGTTTCACACGCCGCACACAGCAGAGTAGGCAGAGGGAACCTAGTGTTAAGACACTCCGTTCCCTATTACATTATGTTCTATATTATATATTATGTATTATTATTATTATTATTCTATATCATGCATTATATATTATTTACATAAATTAAATTAAATTAGCTTCACGCTGTATCCCGCACACAGCACAGTAGGCGGAGGGAACCTAGTGTTAAGACACTCCGTTCCCCACTTTCTGCCGAATTCTGGAGGCATGAAGTGGGGAACGTATTATTTACATTATGTTCAAAAATAGAGAAATGAATCAATACATCTATAGTTAAGTTAAAAGGCCATCGTGGCGCAGTGGCACAAGCATGTAACTGTATTTCGACGGTTGTGGGTTTGATTCCACTTGGGTAATGAAACATTTATTTATTAATATTTTCATGTCTTCGTTCTGGTAACAAGGCAAAGCGTAGTGTTAAGTTCCGCCACCCAATAAAAAACAAAAGTAGGGAGTGTTTTCACACTAGCTTTCAATGCCTATCCTGCTATATGCGGGATACGGAAAAAAATAATAATAAATCTATCGTTAAAAAAATATTTCACAAACCCTAACCTCAAAACAGATCGTTCATTACTAAAACGATCCACGGAGCCTTTTGTTCTGTTCAGTTTTTATTCCGCTACATAATTTAACCGACACTTCAACCTCAGGCGGTTCTTTTAAATAAGAATTGCATCTTCTATCGGGATCATTTTTCTCGTCTTCAGTGATTTTTATTCTTTTGTTCGTCTTTAAAGATAGTGGCCTGATTGGAATCCGTGCTTTGAACTCTGAGGCACTGTACATACAATAGATGGTTTATTGAAAATTAAAACTCATTGGATTTCTTTCTTTAATAAATTTCAGGATTTAATCGATTGGCTAGGTCTTTAGGTCAATCGGAACTTTTTACTTATAAATATTTTTTGTAGACATAAGTTAATTTAATTAATTTAGTTACGCCACTCAACGATTAGAAAATTCGGCGGAAAGTGGGGGACGGAGTGTGTTAACACTAGGTTCCCTCTGCCTATCCTGTAGCGTAAAGCCGCTTATTAAATGTAATTAAGTGAACTCTAATAAATAACTAATAGTACTTATTAGTAACTACAGTTAGTACTACTAATAGTAACTACATAATTGACGTACGTAGATGTGTACGTAGAGTTTAAGTTAAAATCAAATTAGTCTCTATAATATGGACAATGCAGAAAGGAGAGAAGCTAATTAACAATTAAAATATGTATATTTTATTTAGATTTTAGTCTTTCTCAAGTAATGAAATCCTTGTGGGATCACTTTGTTTTCAGACTGTTGTGATATTTGTGGTCCTGTCAAGATATTTTTTCTCAAAATCTTGAGGAAATGGAAATAATTCATTCTCCCTGAGTGAAGATCGAACCCACAACTATCGCATCACCACGATAGGTTATTTTATATTTTAATGTATCTTTATAGACACCAAAGATCTTTAAATAAACTAAACATCGTAGGTATAGTCTAAACGCATATCATTATTATCAATATTTTTTAAATTCACACAGTACCCCACGCATAAAAGCAGAAAGAAGGAACTTGGAAACCTATTGTTAAAACACTCAGCTCTCCACTTTCCGCCGAATTCTCGAGGCATTGCGCTTTGCCTCGTTACCAGAACGAGAAAGCGAAAACTTTAAATATTTAACTTCTCCGAGTGGGAATCGAATCTATAACCGTGTCGTTTATAGTGCGAAACTACAGCTATGAAATTAATATTTATATAAAAAATATTACATTAAAATATTGTAGAACTTATTCAAATTATATAACAAAATTGGTTTATTTAGCTATGGTTTTAGAGAATCTTGTTTTGTATAATTGGATACGAGGCAATTAAGTTTCATCCATCGTGAATGGTATTACCTACTGCGTTTATATTTAATAATGATATAATGATATTATTAGTGAAATTTTAACTTTACGCTGTATTCCGTATAACAAAGTAAGCAGAGGGAACCTGGGAACCTTTTAAAACAGATCTCATTAAGACATTCCGTTTCCGATTTTTCGTGAAATTCTGAAGACATTGCGTGTTGAGTGGAGGAAGTTAACGCTCTTTGTTTCGTTACCAAAGCGTAAGGTAAATAAAATATTAAATATTTCATTTTCTTCAGTAGGAATTGAACCCACAACCTGTCATTACACTGTCATACGCCTGTGCCCATACGCCACGTTTGCCCCTATAAACTACAGCGCTAACAAATTCATAACTTATACATAGTTTATACTTAAAAGTTTCGTTCCGGATAATTTTACTTTGGCATACAATAAAAGCGTCAAAAAGAACTCGACCGTTCGCGACGAATTCGCTGTGTTGCAAATGCTTTGCTTAAAAAGTAATGAGGCGCCGACCCCACTTGAGATTGGTAACAATGTATGGAGTGCGGACGGCTGGACGGCTAAAAGGCAGTCTTGAGGCTTTCGCTCCTGTATTTATGTAAATCTATCTAAAATTTAAAAATTGTAGGTTTTCTATAAATATTATTTTATATGTTGTTTTTTTTTTTTTTCTTTTGCTTCACGCTATATTTCGCATATCCCGCAGGTTGTGCAAAGGTAGTGTTTAGACTCCCTTCCTTACTTTCCATCTTGTTTATGATATATTGCATAGTTAGTTGTGGAACTCAACGCTGCACTTTGTCTTCTTTATTAGAGTGACGATTTAAATATAATTAATTCTACTGGGAATCGAACCCACAACTGTCACCGTTTGCAGTTATACGCTGTGCCGCTGCGGCCACGATAGATTCAATATTTTGTTAAAAGCTTTAAAATTTTGATTATAAGATAAATTTAATAGTATTATAAACGAATTATAATGAATATTTTGTAATTAATATATTTTATGGAATCAAATCAGTTCTTTTAAGTACCTATTAACTTTTAATATAGTTAATGGTATATCATATTTTATATATTTTGTTCCTTTTAATTATTACATATAGCACAATTAAAAGATAAATATAGGTACTTATATATGAGTATTTATTTCTCTCCACGACAACTACAGATGAGAATAGGTTGTTTTATTCATTTTGACATTTTTTTTAGCAAAACGTCTCAAAAACTAATAAAAATTTAGGGCTGTGACTTTAATAAACTGCAAAATTTAACTTCCAAATAATAAAAGAAATATTAAATAAAAATAAAAACTTTATCACTCACACAAGTCCCTTCAAAGTCATAACGGAATATCCCAAAACATCTACGACTAAAACAGAACGTGAAACAAAATTAATTGGCCGCCCGAGCCCCGTAACTTTGTTGTAAAGTGGGGACAGCTTAACTCATCTCAATTTCGTAATTGTCTGTTTGTCTATTGTAGTGTGTACTGCCATTAATCTATTAGCAGCTACCTTGACTTGACTGTAAGCCCGTGGGTTATGGGTTCTAAATCAAATCAGGTTCACGCTGTAGTTAGTATACAACAGGGTACGCAGAGGGAGTCAAGTGGTAAGATACTCCGTTTCCCACTTTCCGTAGATTTTTTTGAGGCGTTGCGTGTTGAGTGGCGGAAATCAGCGTCGGTTTTTTTTTGCTTTGGTGCCAGAACGAAGAAATAAAAATATTAATAAATAATAATATATTATTATTTTTGAATTATTTTTATTTCCATAAGAATCTACATCCAAATATACAAATATACATCTACACATCGTGCGAAACCACGGGCGGGTAAGTAGTCTCTAAAATTGGACGGTGCATGGAGTCTTACACTTGGTTCCCATCCTATCCTGCTATACAGGAAAAAACCCTGTTGAAACATCTTCACAAAGTCACAGGATTTTTTTTTGCGAAAAATATTAAACACTAGATTTTACTATTAATAATCACACGGCTAATAATTAAAACTTGTAAACGGAAATAACTGGAATCTTCACCTCGTACACAAATGATTTAGCGGAGCTTGACCTGAATATTCTGTTGAGTTATGAGTTAATTTATATGCGGAAAATATAGTGTGGATATGGACGGGTGGATAGCGTTTGGTGATTTTTCTCTACGGATTATGTTGATTTTGTTGGAGTACCTCTTGAGAGTCAGCCTGCATTAAATCTCTTATACAATTGTGGCTTGCTTCTGTACCGAGTTTACGCGTACAGCGGAAAAATATGGTTATTTCGTTAAAAATAGCTTTTTTTAATGCGGGTGGACTTTAGTGACAGATTACTAAATCTTTTTATTTTCTGTTTATGCAGTGATATTTTTATTGATTTACGAAAATTAATATTGCAAAAACAATTTTTTTTCAATCATTTTTTTTCTTTACGTGATTACTACAGACTACTCAACAATAATGACAAACCAACATTATTTGAAATCTTTATTTGCCTGTGAAAACAAAATGGAGCGCAGGTGTTACACTTAACTGCAGCGCTTAGCAGTACATCACCAGAGGGCAATTAAAGGCGGCAGATGTCGTTCCTTAGACGTCGTTTTGGAATTATTTCGCGCACACTTACCCCACACGATTCTAACACTAATGATGAGAAATTAGCAAGAGTGAGATATAACACGATAAAGAGAGAAAACCAATTAAAATTATAATAGTTACACAGAAAATTATATTCTTATAATATATTTTAGAACCATTTAAAAGAAATACAATACTCGCTAATCGCTCTAAACATTAAAAGCCCAACCCTAGCTACAATAGTATTATGAGAGATATACGTCCATCGCGTACAATAGAACCGGAAACTGATTTGCATTTTAACGCAGTCTGTTTCTGCCTAAATAGTGTCCTATATAATTGATGCAGTGTTGATTTCTGCTTAATCAGCTATCCCTTTGTCCGAAATACCGTAGTTTAGTGAATGTTGGTTGAAGATAATCATATTAAACGTGATGAGAGGTTACATGCATTCCAGTCCTTTTGAAATACTATTGAATAGAAATTATGTATAATTATTTTGTATATATATAGAATATATTTAGAAATAATCTATTAGTTTGGTTTAATTTGTGCCTGATTGAAAGTTAAAGCAATGTCATGTTTATAATTTGTTTTTACTGTTAATAAATTTGACTTTAAACCACTTTTGTGGTTAATTTGATTTTGTCCTTCCCTTTACACAATGTTCCATTACAATACTAACCGATAAACGCAATATACACTTTTAATTTTATTTTGCCATCAAGTAAGATAAATAATAAATGGATACGGAATAGAAAGGGATTCATAAACATTGTACATTAACATAAAGCCGTCATAACGCAGAAGCATTAATGTACACAGCGCAGAAACGTACGGTGTTAAGCGCGGTGGTTATGGGTTCAATTCCCATAAAAGAATGATTTATTTCATATTTTGATGTCCTCGCTCTGGTACTAAGACAGCACGACGTTGAGCTCCGCCACCCAAAACGCAATTTTCGGAAAATTCAGCGGAAAGTGGTAAACAGAGTGTCTTAACACTAAGTTCACTCTACCTACTCTGCTATAGCAAGACCGCAATCCACAATTTTCCGTCCATTTTTGTTATTTATGCGGCTATTTTCCAATACATATTTTCCATAGCGAATGCAACAGGCAATCAGCATCAAAGCTAAAATCCAAGCGCATTGTGCTTAGACTGTACGAGTAATACCATTCACCTTTCACCGATGATGAACTTTTTTGAACCTCGCTAGGAATCCATTACAGTAATATCTTCATTCGAAAAGGCTTCACTCTATTGGTTGCGGAGATATTTCATCTCGTTTTTTAATGCAACGCTAACGGAATGTACGCTTTTGTACGGTACGTAGTACGTATTAACTGACTGCATTTTTTATTTTGTTTTAGATTAGTACTTTTAATTATTTAAGTTTGATTAATATTTGCTAT
Organism: Heliconius erato x Heliconius himera; assembly: GCA_013421005.1. NCBI lineage: Eukaryota > Metazoa > Arthropoda > Insecta > Lepidoptera > Nymphalidae > Heliconius > Heliconius erato x Heliconius himera. Next base: position 7,600 of record JAATLQ010038246.1, read on the forward strand.
TAGATAAAGGGGGAACCTCTCATCCAATGAAAAATGGAATGATTTTTTACTTTGACTACATACCTATTTTGTTGGACGTTTTCTTTTTTTTTGTGATTACTGGAGAAAAAAAAATCGATTGTTACCAACTATCGCTTTTAGTGATGTAATAATTTAATGCCTAAATTTTCAATTGGCTGTCGACGTCACATATAGACTTAATTAAAAATAACAAAAAAAAATTGTGGACGAAATAAACAGCCACGGAAAGATGGAAAGTTAGAAGGTATTTGTTTGATTCTCATTTATGGATTGCATAAAATTTACAAAATGTTTTTCAAATTCTCCGTTTATAAATATTTTATAAATTGTTATATTACGATAAATATGATTCGACCGCAACTCGTTCAAATTTTGGGTAAATTAATAGTGATTATTTTAAAATACTCATAATTTTGTTTATTATTTATAGTTTTATTGTAATTCTAACGATAACGAGTTCCAACAACCAGGTATTGTTGATACAATATCGTACAAATAAATTATTACCACTTTAATAAATTATTTTAAATTAATATTACAAATAATTTAATCTTATTATATTTATTTGCGGCCGTCACGGTGCAGAGCCAGAGTGTCTAACTGTAAACACGCCGCGAGGGATGTAGATTCGATTCCCACGCAGAATAATGAATTATTTTGAAATCTTCGTTGTCGTTCCGCTTCTCAACACGCCATTACTCGAACATTGATAACAGAATGGAGAACAGAGTGTCTTAACACTAGGTTTTCTCTATCCACCAAACATTAAAACACTGTTATACAAATAACGATTTTAATAAAATTAAATATTTAAAAGAATAAGTGCTGCAATGTAATTAGTTTCTACTTTGAATGGTTAGGGGAGCTGCATTGATATAACGCCTAATCTTTAACTCGGGCGTCGACGTTGCATACGAATTAGACTTAATTGGCTGAATAGAATCAACCGTGTACTTGAATGTACAAGTAACTGAATTTACGGTTCAATTTGTTTTATTTTATAAAATCACTTAATAAATATAATATTTATAAAAAAGGTTATTTTTATGTTAATTTGTTGTACACTTTTTGATTTATGTATGTATGTATATTGTTTTTCTCTCAACACGCAATGCCACCAGAATTCGGTAGAAAGTGGGGAACGGAGTGTCTTAACACTAGGTTCCCTCTGCCTGACCTGCTATGTGCGGGATACAGCGTGAAGCTGATTTATTTATTTTATTTGTATATTATTTTTAATGTAATTTACCAGAACATATTAATATATTAGACCACTCGTAACGTAGGGCACAAGCGTCTGACTGTAAATATGACAGAGTATGGGTTCGATTTCCATTTCATTCATTACCGGAGTAAAGAAATGAAATATTTAATATTTTCATTTCCTTACTCTGGTAACCTGAACCTAACTTAACTTACAGATTTGTTTTTTTATTTTAAATGAAACTTGCAAGAAAAATGAAACTTGGCTTTTTATTATTTCTTTCAATATTTCAATTTACCTTAGTTCTACTCCATTAAAAAGTAATTAATGTCAAGTTTAAACATATAAAATTTTGCTCATGTGTTGTTATCCTTAGGGTTACGTATCTCAAAAGGTAAAAACGGAACCCTTATAGTATGACTTCGTTGTCCGTCTGTCGAGACCATTGATCTTGAGATCGTGAGAAGGTATCAGACAGAAATTAACATCAAATAATCAAGTCTATAGTCCCTTAGAGTAAGTCTAAGCAATCAAAGATAGACCATTTATGTCATTCGTTTTTGCTACATTTTGTATGAAATTCGCCGCGAAATAAAACCTATAGGGTACTTCCCGTGGGCCTACAGTTATGAAGTTTAAGATGAAATTTGGAATTATATACTTTTTATTACGTTGCTCAGTTAAAACTCTTCTTGTGATAGTAAAAAATCCTTCAAAATATATGGAAATACGACGCTTCTGACGTAGGCGAGACTTGTGGAACCACAGCAACCGCACGCGTCGGTATTGGTTAAATTTACGCGGCATTTCAAACTATATATATATATAAAACGTGGTTTTATATATGTAGTTCGAAGTTCTACTACTCGGAGAAATATTCATATATAAAGTATTTTGGAGTCCCTATTACAGTAAGACAAGATGTGGCGTTAATTTCCGCAATTTAACGTGTTAAAACAAAGTCACATACAAAAAAGTGAGTCTATATTACAATACATACCTACATTACATAATATAAGTAATTTAATTAAAAATATTATAAATTGTACAATAAATATACCCTTTAAATAAATCCACTCCCTTTCATTATCAGATTTCAACGTCAATTCGAGTATACTCGTCTAAAGTGTCGATTAACGCGATATCATGAATTTATTTGCTGAATCAGATTCTTTATATTAAATTTCGATGAGGATTTCTTTTTAGCTTCACGCTGTATCCTGCATGTAGCTTGGTAAGCAGGCCCCGTGTTAAGACACTCCGCTCCCCATTTTCCCCTGAATTCTGGAGGCATTGCGTGTGGCGTGGCGGAACGCCGCGTTTTGCCTCGACAAATGAAAATATAGAACAAATGAAGAAATGAAAATATTAGATATTTTATTTCACACGCTTACTAGACTGCCCAAAATTTTGTGCTACTAGGCAGGGGAATATTTTTGTTTTAATTCAAAATATACATAAGATTGAAACCTAAAACCCTTGATACATGATCTAACGCATGAGCTTCACGCTGTATCCCGCACACATGAGTTAAGATATTCCGTTCCCCACTTCCCGCCGAATGCTGGTTTTGCCTCGATACCGGAGCGAGAAATGGAAATATAAATTTAAATAAATATTTCATTTCCCCAAGTGGGTATCGAACCCACAACTAGTCGCGTTTAAAGTCTCAGGGGCACAAAGTATGACTGTAAAACCAACTGGTTGTGGGTTCGATCCTCACTCGAGGAGATGAAATATTTACTTAAATTTATATTTCCATTTCTTCGCTCTAGTGTCGAGCAAAGCGCGGCGTTGAGTTCTGCCACTCAACACGCAATGCCTCCAAAATTCGGCAGAATGTGGGGAGCGGAGTGTCTTACCCCTAGGTTCCCTCTGCCTACCTTGCTGTGTGCGGGATACAGCGTGAAGCTGAAACATGATACATAATTACCTTTAATTTCCAATTTAATAACCAACCAAAATATTTATTAGATCTAAATTAATATATCTAAATTAGTTTAATCTTAATTGAATATTATCCACACACATTCCTCTTCCACCCCACTTCATGATTAGGTCGATTGCACTTTAGATGCTATCGTCGTCGAAACCGTATACCCTTTGAAATTACAGCTTTGTCAAATTATTATGTTACAAGGCTATCATGGCATAATGGGTCAGCGTCTGCGTGTAAACGTGATGGTTGGAGGATCGATGTCCAGTCAGGGGAATTATGTTAAAATTATTTTCATTCTCTTTCAGTGCAACGTTAATTTTTGCGTCTTAACGAGAGAGAGAACGAAGTGATTATGATTAGTGATATATGCGGAACATCGCGTTTGCTTAAGCATTTCTTTTCCCCGTTCTCATAAATTTATAAATTTTCCTAAGCTTAAATTTTTCAAATTAAACCATATGGTTTTATAAATAATTTCAAAATGTAATTAACACAATTTATCGATGCTAGACACAGTCGAATATTTTTCGTTATAAAGACAAAAAATATGAGGAAAATGTGAGGTCCATTATTGTTTGTAACAAGATTTTTAAAAGTTATGTAAATGTATTAAAATCATTTGACTCAGCGGGGCACCTTTAAGCTTTGCAAAGATTAGTCCGGCGAATAGACTAGAGTGGTTATGTGTTTAAATCTCAGTATTATAGATTAGTTATAATAACTAAAGTTACTAATAGAACTAGTATTATAATAGGCTATTATTATACATGTTTCATTAAGAAAAATTAAGTGAACTTAATAGTATAAGATAATACTTAAAGGCTGTAAAGTGAAGTGAGAGTTCGAATTCTGACTTAGTGTAAAATAAAATACGTATATTTAAGTTATACTTATACTGTATTTATGCTCGCTGCAGTTATCATTTCGAAGTGTATTTTTAATTCTTGGCGAGAAATCTTTATTAAATTTTAAGCAATAATTATTTTGCTATACCATTATAAAAGCTAACACTATACATACAAATATGTATTGCTAAAAAACTTCTTTAATTAAATATTTTCCAATAAACAAACAGCGGAATTATCCAAATTCATACAAATATGAACCAAAAATCATTACACGAACTCAATTCGTTAAAATACCCCAAAAAACCGATCGGTATTTACGTAAAAATACACATTTACCGACTATCTAACATTGTTTCAACAATTCCCGATAAGCCAAAGCCTTTCGAACTCACCTAACTTTGCCTATTAGTCCAGATTGTTAGGAAGATACCACTGGGATTAAATTCATGGCTAGTACTATATAAATGAACCAAAAAAAAAAAAAAACTTTAAACTACCCACTTGAAACCCGTCCAAATATTTTTCTTGTAACATTTGCTTGTAACAAAAAAAGGCAGATTTAGTATTCCAATTTACACTCTCAAATGTAGTCTGGGTGTTAATGTTCATTTAGAATTATTACAGCACTTTCAAATTCTAATGGTTTCGTTAAAATACTCGGTTTTATTTCGTTTTATTTTATTTTTTCTTATGAAATGTAAAGAATATTTTTGTTTGTAATTTTTCAAAGTAAAAAAGATAATGTTAATTACATTAACCTAAATACGCAATAATTATAATGATATATTATATTTATATAATAATAATAATAACATGGATACCATCAAAATCCCACCCACCTTGAACCTCCACCTTGAAGGCCGACAACGCATCTGTACCGATTCCCACTCGGTGGAATGACTTATTATTTATTAATATTTTTATTTCTCCGCTTTGGTACCAAGACAAAATCATGGCGTTGAGTTCCGTCGACCAATACGTAGTACCTTGAAAATTCAGCAGAAAGTAGGCGGAGTGTCTTAACATTTTTTCCCTCTATCCTGCATCATGCGGGATACGGCGTGAAGCTGAAAAAAAAAACTACGAAATTAGCACGGATTGGTAATACAGAAAAACATAGTAACAGTAATCCCAACGGCCCAGCTCTCTGCCAAATTAAATATGAGGGAACTTCCTACACTTGCGGTCATGAATTGGCACACTTTAGCAACTTTGGCAATTTACTAAAGCATACTTAGTCATAGCGGAATGTGTTTGGGGAATTCTACTGGTTTTTTGTTTGACGAATATTTTTTTTAGCTTTACTTTTAAATTGATGATTGCTGACTTTTTCATGTTACAAAAAAATACAGTGATTATAATTAAAAAAATGCTAAACAGAATAAAATATAAATGAGGTTTTACATTGTATTCCGTTTGTGTGAAAATATGAAGGAAAGAGGATTATCTTCACAATACAACTCTGCCTGCCCTGCTTTTTGCCGTATACTTTATGGGTAGGTGCGGGATACAGCGTGAAGCAAAAAAGGTTGTATATGTTGCGTGATACACCGTGCTACAATAATACTTAATATTATTATTCGTTCCATCTATATTTTTCTTGTATTATAATATCATATCATATCATATCACGCTGTATCCTGCACACACTAGGGTAGCCAGAGGGAACTAAGTGTGTTAAGACACTCCGTTTCCCATTTGAATGCATTCTGCCGAATTCTGAAGGCATTGCGTGTTGAGAGGCAGAACTCAACGCCGCGCTTTGCCTCCACAACAGAGCAAAGAAATGGAAATATAAATTTAAGTAAATATTTCATCTCCCCGAGTGGGGATCGAACCCACAACCAGTCTGTCTGTCTGTCTGTTTTACAGTCACGCTTTGTATCTCTGCGCCACGACTGGCCTCAATATATCATCCATGTTGTATTACTATAATATAATAAGTGTTTTATTCCTTCTATATTTTAAAAAAATATATCTAATATCTAAAATATATCTAATCAATAATTCCTCTACTCATTTAATAAGTAAACTACACACAGTATTAAACTCTGCAATCAGTCTGTCCACATATCGGTTCCTTTCCTTTGACAATCTGTTGTGCCCGGATTATCCTGTGCAGTCAAACACTGTTGAACGAGCAAGCACTACTTCAAACTTCTGCCAACGTTTCTATGGCTATTGTCTTTGTTTCTATACCATATTGTTAATTTTAATTAATTTTTAACGAATTTGTATACAATTTCGTAATTTTTATGGTTCAAAAAAGGAAAAAAAACCCGGTCAAGTGCGTGTCGTACCCGCCTACCGAGGCTTCCGTATCAATTTCAGGATTGTAGGTCAAGAGACATTACAACTTTATGAAAGTTGAAAAATTTAGGTTTGCAAATGAGTGCATATATGCACTCATTTTGTATGAAATGAACTACAAATATAAGCGTATAACATATTTTCTATAAAATAACTATATATTTTCATATTTTGGAATTGTACTCTATTGGTACTGTAAGTTCTCACTTCCTTCCAAATTTCATAAATAACGTAAGTACATGGAAAATACCCTATAGGTGTTGATAACACGCTGAACTTCATACAAAATACAGCAAAATAATGCGCACGGAACCCTAAAAACAGCACCGTGATAGGGTCACTTTGTTCTCCGTCAATCAAAAACTAAAGGTATTTACCATAGACCTTTAATTATGAAAATTGCCAAGAAGAAAGAACTTGCAGTTCAAAAAAAGAAAAATATCTGAAATATGGATATTTATTACTCATGAGATTTAGTGGTCCGCTACATCACAATTTTTCATATTTGAAGAAGTTACTATATTTTGAAATAATCAATCTTTTCACCCAATTTGCTTAAAATTAAGCATTTTAAGGGTTATTTAAATTTAAAGACATAATTAAAAATAATAATAGACTACAGCCTAACTGTAAACGTGAAGGTTGTGGGTTCGATTTCCATTAGAAGGAATTATTTACATTTTCGCTCTGGCAACAAGACAAAGCGCGTGTTTAGTTAGCTTACTGAACTTGCGTTATCTCCGAATTGGGTGGAAAGTGAGGACAAAGGGACTTCAACTCTAGGTTCCCTCTGCCTAACTTGCTAACGTGATTAATTTAGATGCGGGATACATCGTGAAATTAAAAAATAAATAAGTTTATCCATCCTCTCTCCTATATATTGCTGAAACTAACACAATAGATGCACGACGTTTTATGTATGTAAGCTGTACATACATTCGACTCGTACAGCAAGTATCGAACATTTATGACGAAATCGTAAAAAACAATGTTAAATTTACTCTAAATTATACAAATTCTAATAATACGCGGGAATGGCGGTTGTTTATGGAGTCTTGACAGAGGCTTAGCGTGTTTTATGGGTGCCTGTAATCCGGGATAAGGAGTAACGCAATACTCGTTTGCACTTAGTTCTTGTTCAAAAAATTTCAATAAGGAATACGGGTCTTAAGTAGGTATTTTATTTTAATTTGGATGTTTTTTTTGGGGTTCAGTTTTTTATACAGTGCTAGCTTTTTTTGTTCAAAATATGTGATTGTAAAATATAATCTACATAATATAGTCCTAAAATTTTATTTTCCTAGAGAAAATAAATATGATCTATGGAGTCGTATGTCTATGAATTCTCAGTGAAATTGTATAAAGATTTTACCGAGTCTCTCGAGCATAATACTTACATATTTGTTTTTTACCTTTGAGTCTACGTTCTATTAACCTTCAACAACTGAAGGGTAAATAAACTGAATAGAACGGAAAAAAAATCAAAAATGACTGATTTCCGATGACAAATAACTTTAAGATCTTCAAAATTTTATTTTTAACAATTAGTGAGAATGGAAATGTCATGATGGGAACGGAATGTTTTGACACTATCTTGGCTCTTCCCTCTGCCCTATACGCAATGTCTCCAATATTTGGCGAAAAGTGGGAAACGGAGTGTCTTAATACTAGGTTCCCTCTGTGTGCGGCATGTGAAGCTGAAAAAAAAAACTATTACTTAGTAAATTAGGTGTAAAGTCCGAACAAAATAATAGATAAAATTTATCTCACAGATAAATTAACAATCTAAAATTTATCTAAAAAAACCAAAGATTTAAAAAATACGTAGATTATTAAAACCAAAAACAAGTCACGCATTCAAATTTATTCCGACCTTATTTTATCTTGACGTATTAGAACTGCAACCGACCGAAAGAAGCAGAATAGAAATACATAATTATGTTAATTACATTAAAATAAATATATGTTAATTACATAAAGGACGTTTAACTTCCTACAATATTCAATCCGTCAGGTCGATCCCATTCGTGGAAATGATTATTTACATTTCGTCGCTCTAGTTTCAAGACAAAGCCACTCAATACGTATTATCTAGAAGAGGAAAGCAAAGTGTAGGTTCCCTAAGTTTCCTAACTTACCTTGCTACAGACTGGGTACAGCGTTACGGGAAAAATAAACAATATACAAAAACATAAGTGAAAATGCATACAAAAAAAACACAGCGTAATCTTCACTTTTAAATGACGTATAATTTTCCACGCTGCCAACGATACCTTTTGGAACGTTCGATTAATGATAAAAAATGACCGCAATATCACGAAACCCGCGTAATTGCGTGTTAATAAATTAATTATCGAGTAATGTCCATTTTGAATTTTAAAATAATCGATTTTATTTAAAAAACGATTTTAATTGAATTCCATTTAGAACATAGTACATTTGATTTGAAGCCAGCGGCACAAAGTATGACTGTAAAAACGACTGGTTGTGGGCTCAATCCCCTCTCGAGGAAATCAAATATTTATTTAAATTTATATTTCTATTTCCGTGCTCTGGTGTCGAGACAAAGCGCGGCTTTGAGTTCCGCTACTCACCACGCAATGTCTCCAGAATTCGGCAGAAAGTGGGGAGTGTCTTAACTCTAGGTTCCCTTTGCCTACCCTTATGTGTGCGGGATACAGCGTGAAGCTGATTTATAGATGAGGAATTTATGTTTTTTGTAAAGCTTATTAAATAATCATTTTCATGAGTTAGGGTCGAATCTTTACTACTAATATACATCGTTAAAGGTAACGTCACGCCCACACACTGCCACTCTCGTTATGAGAGAAAATCTAGAATTATAAAAAATTTGATGCATCTCTTGATTATAGCAGAAAAAAATCCAGAAACCAACGAAATTTTTTTAAATAGAAATGATATTGAGTGATATTAAATGAGGCCAGTAGTGGCGCAGGGGTACAAACGTGCGTTTGTAAACGCGACAAGTTGTGCGTTCGATTCCCACTCTTGGAAAGTAAATATTTAATATTTTAATTTCCTCGCTCTGGTAATGAAGCAATGCGCGGTTTTGAGCTTCCACCACCTCCATTAGTTTCAGTATTTTTTTAGCAATTAATAGCATTTTCAGATCTGAACTAGGTGGCAAAGGCACCAAAGTACGCGATTTCAAATAAACAAAGATTCTAAAATCGGTCCAAAAATGACGGAGATATCAGACACTATAAAATACACATACATATCGAATAAAGAACCATCTCCTTTTAAATAGTAAAAAGGACTTAATTAAAAACACCATTTCTATCCATATCATAATATAAAAATTATATTCAGCAAGATTTACCTTACACATAAAAGAGTATATAATAAGGTGGGATCTGAGAGTATTATGTATCGTATCAAGTCACTTTTATGCGCCAGCTTTTAACCTACTTCGATGAAAGCGCATACGTTAACTCTGTGTATTATTTACAAGCTGGGATAGCTCTTACAAAAGCTTAAGGAGATGTGATATAAAAATGTGTGTCATTTCCGTTTGTAACATCCATATTGGCTTGACTCGTATATATGGGAAGGTGAAAAGTTTTATTGAGAAATAAAAACTTAACTAATATTTAATATGATTTTTTTATATTACTGTTTTTTCGCTCTGGTGTCGAGGCAAAGCGCGGCGTAGAGTTCCACTCAACTGCCTTCAAAATTCAGCGGTAGGTGGGGAACGGAGTGTCTTAACACTAGGTCCCCTCTGCCTACCCAGCTGTGTGCGGGATACAGCGTGAAGGTGATTTAATTTTATTTAATATGATCTCAATTTTGTTAAAAATATATATTGTATATATTGTTTTGTATTATATAGCGCATCCATTTTAAATGTACTGATTAAGGCCAAAGTATATAGGTATACGTAAGTATAGTATAGTATGATACTCAAAGATACTATTTATACGAAATCGATCAACAATCGATCAATTTATGTCTTTCTCTTTTTCTAATTTCTAAATCCAGCAGTTTCGTCTGTTTGTTGCCCGTTAGTAATTCAGTAACAAAAGTTAATACATTTCATATACGTAAATAAATTTCTCAAGTCTTCATTATTCGATATCCATAAATAAATTATAAATATTTGCACAATGAAACTACCTGAAGTATACATACGTACATTTGAAACGTTACTATTTGTAATAAGAAAACAGGAAAAAATATCAGTAGGTTATATTTTTCATGAAAACTAGGTCAGCCAATACGGTCTCGGAATATTACGAATCAATTAGCTTATGACGTACTTCGTTATGACGTAGGTACATATGAAATGAAAAATTTATTTCGGGGAATTTTCATGTAAGTTTATTTTACCTATTCGAATATTTCAGATAGGGTAATATTTAAGGTTAAGAGTAACGGGCTGGGTTTCATTACATAATATGTTTTTTTTTTTAATTTCACTCGTCGACTGAGTACAGTGAGGCAGACAAAGCCTAACGCCGCAAAGTTATTTTAAATTATGCCAAGGAAAATTTTAATCTATATATTAAATTATAATAATAATATATATAATTATATTTTATTATTTATTTATTTATTATTATTATTATCTATTATGATGTCAATTTTTTTTTAATTTCCTGATCATTACAATTATCTGACTGATTAGCTGTTATTAAACTAAATTAAACATTAATGTACTCGTAATGAAACGAATGACAAGAGTTAAGAAAAAATATTCACATTTTTTTCTCGTCTCTAATTAGCAATATCTTACAAAAAACGTTAGGCTTACGAAATATGAAAGATTGAAAAAATGGGTTGACGGTACCACTAAAGCAAACATAAATTTATATAAAGTTGTAAAAATATAATGTAGACATATACAAAAAATATCTATACAGTCGTTATCATTTTTGACGCTAAAATATTTTTAAATATAGAAGGAAAAAAATATTGTTAACAAAAAAAACAACTTTTAACACACCTCGTAACTTAATAAAAATATTACTTCAAGCGGTTTAACCTATTCATATATCATATTCGAGAATTATATGCATTTACCGCTGCGGAGTGCTTTTCTACCACGCAGCGCGTAAAGTCTCCATAGTTAAACAGAAGGTGGGGAACGGAGTGTCCTAACACTAGGTTTCATCTGCCTAGACAGCTATGCGAGCAAAAGCGTAATGCAAAGTAGAAGTAGTAGAGAGTAAACCGTGGCAGAGTGTCGTGTCTTACTCATATTATATTACAGAACGGGTCAGTAATATATAACAATGTCAGAAAATGCTATCAAAATACCCACCCATCCAATATTACCGTTTGTGCCATGTAAATTAAGCGTCGCACGTTCGTATGTCACTTTGCATATTCATCACCGCTTAAACGTAGCCTGAAGGCTAAATTCACTTTTGTGGACGACTGTACCCTGGCTCTCATTGGTTGATTTGAATTGATTATGTCGGTCTGTTTAATTGTTTTTTATTGTTTCTGTAACAGGTAGGTATACACAGTTAGGTATTTATTATTTATTTTTATCTCCGTACAAAATATAATATATATGGGTGTTTCCGTTTTATTATCTTCATTTATTTATTCGACTCCATAGTAGGCATTGCATCTACCAAGGAACTCCACGCGATAGATTCCGGTACAGCCCGGATCTATTTATAGGTATCCTTTTTTAAACAAATAAACTGAAGTTATTTTAGTGAAATTCTTGATATAATTATTTTTTTCCGTACCTTATACATATATGCTAAGAAAATATAAGTTTTCCTATTTATTAATGAATTTCTCATCTCTTCTAGACACAGTATGACTCTCTATGACAGTATTTACATATTACTATATAACTGCTATTTGCGGGATACAGCGTGAAGCTGATTTATTTATTTATTTGACTATATAATTGTATATCATAAAAATAAAACACAATTTTTTAGGGTTCCGTAGCCAAATGGCATTATCGTCATGTACGTCTGGCTGTATGTCACAGCTATTTTACTCGGGATGATCTGATCCCATACCATTTCGATGAAAATATCTTTCGGGCGAATTAAGAATTTTATCCTTTTTGAAGGTCGTTAAAAAAAACATATTGGTGGCGTTAACATGTTTTTTGTTTTCTGCCACATTTATAGGCAATTCCAACTCACTCCTGGCCGGTTTTTTTATATAATAACAAGAAACGATTCCACATTATAAATATAAAATATATGAACAAAGTCTTAATTACATTTCAAACATAACTAACCCACATAATATAAAAAAAACTGTAAAGTAATTAAAATTAAAAATAGCTTTGAAAGTAACATAGGAGTGACTTCTATAATACTTGTATGGTGTCAGTGTCTATACGCTAACCGGGTCGCCTCTCACGCTCCATTTATTTGCATTATGTTTAATGAATGCGTTAATATTTTAACATATGATTAATATAAAACACCTATATATAGTGTGTATATATATATACATCAAATTAAATTAAAATCAGGTTCACGCTGTATCCTGCACACAGCGAGGTATGCAGAGGGAACCTAGTATTAAGACACTCCGTTGCCCACTTTCCGCCAGATTTCGGAGGCATTGCGTGTTAAGTGGCGGAACTCAACGCCGCCCTTTGCGTTGTCACCAGAGCGAAGAAATGGAAAGATAAATTTAAATAAATATTTCATTTCCTCGAGTGGGGATCGAACCCACAACCGTCGCATTATAGTCACACCCTTGTGCCCCTGGGCCACGACGGTCTCGTAGAGGAGATATATATGCCGCCTTTATGACCGTGTAATGAAATTTAGAAATGTAAAAGCTTATGAGTTCGATTCCCACTCGGCATTATAGTTTTTAAAATATTTTCAATTTTTCCTGCCTTGATAGACGTTACCAGGTTCCGTTTAGGGAAAAAGCATAAAGCTTGTTTTTATCATGCTTTTATTAAGTTGAACTGTAAGCAACTATGTAATAAAAACTAAGAATCTGATTTTTCATAAAACATATCAATATTATGGTGTCTATGAGATGGAGTGAGGATGGAGCCAGGACCTAAATATTGGAACTCTTTACAGGTTAAGCCATTCGAGTGAAGGCTCATACATTTTATAGTACCGAGTACTTTTTATAGAATTTTTGTCTCACTTGGCATAAAAGAGTGTTTTTTTTTATATTTTATATTTAATAGCAAGCGATGGTTGTGAATTTTCTTTCTTTTTAGAGTTTTATTTTTATAATAAATATCTCTTTTTCCAAATGAAAGTTACTTAAAACTGCACAGCACGAGTTTTCCCTATATTTTGTCTAATGTCTTTTAAAATATGACGAAATAAGAGGACAGAAAGCTATTACTTTATTCTTAGAAACATCCATCCCCTACTTTCTGTCGAATTCCAGAGGCACTGCAGGTTGAATAGCGGAACTCAACGGCGCATATCTTAAATATTTCATTTCATTGAGTTGGAATTGAACCCACAACCTATCGCATTAACACTCGTACGCTTGCACCTATACGCTACGACTTGCCTCGAAAAAATTTACTTTAAGCGAGAATCAAACCGAATATCACCGAAACAACAAGCACAACCCCAAAGTCCGATAACGAAGAATATTATGCAAATAACTGTCAAAAAGAAAGGATTAACTGTTATACACAAACTCATAGCACTTATCTTGATTTCAAATTGCTCTCGTACTAAATTTATGTGACTCTTTTGGCTCTTGACTTTTCCTCCAACCCTCAGATGAAACAAATTATACTTGAGATATATTTAACTAAATTATGGGCCTATTAACGTCTCATTAGCTTAAAAAGGTTTAGATTATTTCATTTTATAAAATGATAAAATTTGGGGTTGCTGCGTTTTGTCTGTAACTGGCGTGTTAGTGTTATTGAAATGGCTGAATACTATTCTTGTTCTATATATTATCTATCTATACATCTAATCTATAGATTATTATGATTTCATATATAGAACAAGAGGTGATAAATTTGAATGTTTTTGGTTACGTCACTTACCCATATCATAAAGTTTTTAACTATTTTTTAAAGCTTTGACATGCTTATTTTTTAAAGCTGAAACTTATTATTTTTATTTCGTATATATTTTCCTTGTAACTTAGTTATATAAGGTATTAAGATATATTATTTAAAAGAGAGTTGGTTGAAATCTCGAAAAAAAAAAATGTATATTGGGTAGAGCGAAGCGTTACCTTATTTCTACTGCTACACTTCATCTAACAAAATCAGTGAAAAAGTACAATATTTGTTTTAGATATGTAAGTATTCCTTTAAATAAACTTGAATTTATAACTGTCATAATATATTATCAGACAAAACAAAAGTGTATCACAATGATATATTATATTATAAATAGAAATCTTACTTTGAGGCCATCGTGATTCAGTGGAACAGTGAGCCAGCGTCTAATTGCAAACGCGATGATTGCAAGTTTGACCCTCATCTTGGGGAATAAATTATTTTCATTACCCTGCTCTGGTAAGATAAAGTATGGCGTTAAGTTCCACCACTCAACACATCATGTCATGAATTTGGGCGGCGGAAAATATCTAAAGGAAGGAAGGAGTGTTTTGACACTAGGTTTTCTTTGTCTTGCTATATACGATATATCGTAAAGCTGAAAAAAAACATATACATTATATTACTAATATTTTAATACTATCAAAGATCTGCTCAAGTAGACTTAGAAGCAATTCAAAGCCGTCTTCGCTCCTTAGAAGTGAGTCTTGAAGTACAATAGGCTGACTTATTGATAATGATGACAATATGATTTGGGATCTTAGATAACTTATATTCGACTGATATACATCGTTTTTTGGCAAATAACTTGACATACTTAATTCTGGATATAATTGTAAAAAAATAGTCTTAAGTAAATGTTTATTTTTAGTTTACCAAAAGGATTCTTTATGTGGGTGAAGATAACAAAATAATAATATTTTTTTGATAATTTTAATATTTATGACCAAAACAAAAAAAATATGTCGTCGTGGCTGTAAACGCGATGGTTACAGGTTCGATTTCCACTAAGGGCGATTATATTTATATTTTGTTTATTGATTATATTTTATCACTATTGATTATATTTACTTTCTTGCTCTGAAAAAAAGTAAATGTCCCAAAAGTTGGGCAAAAAAAACGAAGTATATTAAATACATAAATCATATTATGAATTTAAATGTACTAGTATTCGTTTTACCTAAGCCTCAAAAAATATTAATAAAAAATAACAACAAAATATTAAAAAAATGTATAGACCACATATATACTTAAAACCAAATGTATTACTTATATGTATAGAAGATTACAAATCGACAGGAGAGAAGTGTTAACAAACAAGTACGAGGAACTGGCGAACTTCGTATATACTCTTGGAAGGACGCTATAAATTCGGTAGAATGGCAAGCTTTAGTCGAATACATTCAAAGAGTTGCTGAAGTATTGTCAATTGAGTACAAAGTGATACAAAATTTATTGAAATTTGCTGGATTGTGAATGGTATTATATTTGTTATATAAAAGTTCTGTGGTAGGTTTGTTTGTTTTGTTATAGTAATGCGGTTGTAAGGGGTTCATTTTTATTGTCTATTTTTAAGTTTTTAGGTAAGTTATCTAAAATTATTTGCTTTGTACATGATTTTTTTTTATTTTCGTATATTTCTATGCTCTTTTTGATTTTTGTACAAATTAAACTTGCTAGACTATATGAAAGCGTTATAAATATATTTAAAAAAAATCACGACTCAAACTCTTTTTGGATGGCATAAGAAGCCATTTCTATACTGTACACTTATACTATAGGTCAATTAAAAATAAATTTAATTTATATTTATTTTTAGCTTCAGGATATATCCCACATAAAGGAGGGTAGGTAGAGGTAATCGAAAATACTTCGTACTCTATCCAACTCTGAATAATCGAGAGTAAATAATTAATTTACTCGAATGGAAATTGAACGCACAACCGTCGTGTTTACACTGTGCCAATGCGTTTTATTGCGACAGCTAAAGCTGAAAATTGTGCATAGTAAATGACTTGCTTATTGAATTATTGTTTAATAAAAAAAACTTACAAGAAGGTAAATATTTAAATATGAAATGAACTAATTTTTGGGAATTTAGAAGGAAATAAAATTTAACTCGCTAGTAATGACTGGAGTACAAAATTTTAAAGTTTCTTCCAAAAGTATGTATGTATATTTTTTTATTTTCTATACTATAATTATTTTACATAATTGACAAAATTATTAACATGCCTGCTATTAACTAAACTATATAAAATCTGCTATTTTTCGAGTTAGTATTGATGAATTTAAAACTTTCACTTTTTGACGTCACCTAAAAATACATAATCTTTTGCGTCGGCCTGTATCCACACATCCATTCACGCTTGTTGGGCAGAGGGAACCAAAAAAAGTATTCAGAATCTAAGTTAAGACACTCCGTTTTCCATTTTCCTTTGAATTCTGAAGGCATTGCGTGTTGAGTGGCGCAACTCAACACCGCGCTTTGCCTCTACATCGGAACTCGAATGGAACCGAACTCAAAACCTGTCGCGTTCAGTCACACTTTGTGCTCCTGCGCCATGACTGGCCCCAATAAGAATATTATAAAATAAAATAGTCCCTTTATTTTGAAATTTTAAATTCCAGTTTAAATTTTAAACACAAAAGTAGCAGTTAAAATTTACACTTGAAATATAGATAGATTCACGTGAATCGTAATAATTTATTATTGTATCCGAACCAATTTATCCATTTCGAAATACTGCAGAGGAAGTTCGTTATAAAACTGGAATATTGAATTACTTATCCTGTTACAAAATATTTGCTGGTGTTCAACCGACATTAACACAAAATGTAGGTTTTGTGTTTATAAGCGAAATGGAGAAATTTTCTACTCTAGATGTTAAGATAGCGGCTTTGCCTGCGTGTAACTTATGTATTTAACTGATCTGAAGGAAATTGCAGTTTAAAATGATTTTTGCTCTATTGATCCTATTCTAGATCGTGTGATCCCGGAACTTTCCACTCGAGGAAATTAAATATTTAATATTTTCATTTCTTCGCTCTGGTATCGAGGCTTGCTGTGTGATGCCGGCCTAGAATAGGATCATGCTGGTACTGGTGGTGTAGTAAGAGGCGACTAAAGTACGTGTGGTAGAGTCACGTCGCCAGCAATGGCAACACGCATGGGCAGACTCGACCGGGTCATTACCACACCCGGCATTTAAAACCGGCGTGAAGTAGTGGCTTTATGCCACTGCGTTTCACATCAGATAATGCCAGGCTCTGGCGTCCAACCCACCTTAAAGACACGCAACGCACCTGTAGCTCCTCTGGAGTTGCACGGGGTCTTGGGCGGCGGTAATCACTTACCATCAGGTGACCCGAACGATCGTTTGCCTTGTCTTTTCCATAAAAAAATTGATTAAAATACAAATCGCATGACTGTAAACACTATAGGTTGTGGGTTCCATTCCAACTCAACTCAATACGCAATGCCTTCAAAATCGGAGGAAAGTAGAACGAAAATATCTTAATGGGAACAGAGTGTATTAATACTAGATTTCCAAGTTATCTTTGCCTACACTGCTATGTGCAATACACATGAAAAATTTACCTTTCACAAAACCGTTTAGACAATCTGTTACGATTAAAGTCTTAAAAAAGAAAATATTTTTCTAAAATGTATCGAATAACTATCCAGAGAGGTATGAAATTGTAAAAAAAAGCAAATAAAATATTTAAAAATAGCTTTTGCACCCAACCGAAGCCGAAGCAGGTCACTTTAAAATGATGAAACAAAGTTTTTTTTTAAACTTTACTTATTTTGTGTAGTTTACGGAGACAGATAAGTTAGTAAAAATTTACTTTGTTGTCACATTGACTACCTTTGGACCAATATTTTTAAGAAGAATATTAATTTCTTCGTATATTGACTGCGGAGTTGAGCGCTGCCGTTCATCATGCAACGCTCTGATAATTCGGAGTGTCTTAATACTAGATGCACAGGTTACCTCTCCTCATGCTTCTATGTACAGGATACACCTTAAAACAAAAAAAAAACTTACTCAAAAGCCTTTATACAATATATATTTGGTTGTCGTGGTGCAGTGGAACAATGCCCGCTGTGAGTTCGACCTCCACGTGAAAGAAAACCCACTCTGGCAAACCAAAGCGCGGCGCTTGGCTCTGCTTCTCAGTACGTAATGTTTCGAATTCACGTGAACAATTAAAAAACGAGGTGACGTGACACGAAAATTTTGCTTTTTTTCCTACTATATGCGGGATAAAGCATAAAACTAAAACAATATATTGCCAGAAGCTTACTATTATCAATAAATTACATGTAAATTACATGTTATGCAACTGCACTAAAACAGTGACGTGTCGGTATGACGTAAATTACTCTTACAGTACAGCAATTAAGGGAACAAAAGGCTAAAACCCTCTAATGTGCAGGAATAATTTACACGTTAATTTTGCTTGAATTATTTATATTCTGAAATATAGAAAAAACATTATTATTAGTATTTAGTAGAAATTAAGGGTGAATGACACGGGGACATGTATTATTAGGAAAAGCGCGGCGTTTAGTTTCGCCACCTAATTCCATAAAATAAAAACGGAATATATCATATACAGATATGTATGTTAGTACTGTGTAAAGGCTACCAGTAAGTAGATACCAAAGGCTATATTAGTATGTATGGTAATTTTAGTGCCAAAATTGATTAAATTCATTTTTAGCATCACCGTACATACGTACTATATTAAGTGAGAACATGGAAACCTAGGGAAGACACTCCGTTCCCTGTTAAGATACTACGTTCTCTATTTACCACCGAATTCCCGAAGCGGAACTAAACGCCGCTCTTTCCCTCTAAATCAGTGGTTCCCAACCAGTGGTCCGCAGACCACCAGTGGTCCGCAGAAGCCTAAATATGGTCCGCGAACGATTTTAATTTTATGACTGAGGATGGTGAGGAGAAGTTTCTGTTTAATTATCTCAGTTAATTTTTATTATACCTACATGCATAGTGGCCCCTACTACCAAGAATGATATAAAAGTGGTCCTTGATCAAGAAAAGGTTGTGAATCCCTGCTCTAAATAAACAGACACATAAGCACTAGTGTGTACAATACTTATAACAATATTAATTAAGATATATCGGTCTTAATTACCCATAAATCTAGTCTATGTGTAGAAAATTATAAGCCAAGAGCACGTTGAAAGTTAATTTGACGTTAATGAGGTCTTTAACAGGAATGATTAAGGAAACAAAGACGTCGCGGTGAACTTCTAATGTTGGTTGAAATATGTTTATTCAGCTAAATATTCCCATCGGTGAATCAAACGTGGAAGTACTTGGATAAGTAATTATAATACAAATTGTAATTGTGTTTTAGAAAGTCGTATGTTATATTTATATATAAGAATTCTATGTCTTTTTGGCTCGAATTCGGGCTGTGTTTTGATTCTAAATTCTTTATGCTATATAATATAGAAAAAAGTGTAAAGCTAATTCTGGGCAGGTAATATAATTTTTTTTTGTGTGTCAAGGAACTAAATCAATAAATAAAAAAAATATAAATTAATTTTGGTAAGCAAATAGGTTAGTATTGAATATAATATATTTTATTTTTAATAAATCCCGCTGTGCTAAGGTGACCTCAAGTGATAGAATATGAATATATTATTTTATAACAAAATCAGTATATTTGTAGTTTTTTTTAATTGTTGCAATTTGCGTGAGTGATTTTAAAAGCCAAAAAATAATTTTTAAAAATAATTTTTTTTTTAAATGAAAATGCGTAATAATCGTGAAAATCAGAAGAAATCAAAGATCTTACTAAATAAAATTTATTAATAATAATCAATAAAAAATCGACATATTTTTTTCTCTATGTCGGATATTGCTTCTTCATAATTTTAACTATCGTCAGATGTTGAGCCCGTAATAAATCCTTCTGTTGTGTCCACATTTTTTTTTCTTTTTTTACTAAGTGGTAAAGTCCATTATTCCATTGTTTTACAATCATTGTGCCAATTTTATACTTCACTTTTGCAAAATCTAACACAAAATAAAATATTACGAATTAAATATGTGACACCTACCAGTATAAGAGGTGTAAGCCGGTTGTCGAAAATTAATACAGACCGGATTACGCAAAACAAATGACATTCAACCCACACTATATTATTAATAATTATTAAAAATACGCACACAAGTGCAAAGCGTAGCTTAGACCTCGCAGACTGTAGGCAGGCAGTATAGACGTTTCGTAAATCTACGAAACGTCTTTACTGCCGATCACTTATCTACCTCACATGGAAAAAAATATAGAAACTTATCAATTTTATTTTAGCTTCACTTCAATTTTATTGCTGTTTATGATGATAATGAACATATATTTTAAACAAAAAGTTAGTATATTGAAACTAATTGTTGTTTAACTTACGTTCGTGCGTTATATATAAAAAATCCTATTTTAATAACGCATTTACCAGGAATTCGTTAACTATTATAAATACAATCACGTCAATATTCTTTGACATAATTTTCATAAATACTATCCCACGATTTCGTAGAAAATATTTTAATAAACTAACTACATAAAATACAAGTAAAAAAATGTATACGCCGCTTCAATCAAAAAAATTGGCTTTTATATTTGACATACCACAAATTGCAGGCGGAAGCTCAAAAATAAAAATGAGCTTAACAAGTGGCATTATATGAAAAAAAAAACGCTCCACAAAAGGAAAACAACAAACTGGATTACGTAATCTACGGTTGAATCGTAAATTTTATAACTTCCATTCGTTTTAGCGAATAAAATTTTGAACTTCTTTACAACATTCATCAAAATGTCAAGTGCAAAGATTTTGAATAATAAAAAGCCGGGCCTGAGGCGTGCGCGACTCGCGACGTGTACCTTTGTTACTCACTTACGGCTTATTACTAAAGAAAATTTAATTTCTAGCAATTATCAAAATGTTTGAAGTTGTTACGAATTTTGGCTTTCTAGAATTTCTTTTTGTTAAGCAACGGCTTTCTCGCTGTGTACTTGTTTCTCACAGTGTTTTTGCGTGTAATATAATTTAATATGTCAAAAATTTGTGGAGCTATTGTAGAAATAACTTCAAAGATATATGAGGTATATAAATATAAATTAAATGTACGGGGTTTTAGTCAATCTGATTGTGACTCCTAGAAGGAATTTGTGCTTTATTTTTAGTGGTTGAAAGCATACAGCATGTAAAAACGCCTTAAGAGCTAAACATATATTTGCACATTTTTCTCAGAATAAAAGTAGCCATCGAAGTTAATTTTGACCTGAAATAAATAATTAGATGCAAAAAAATTTAACTTGTTAAAGTTCTTTTATTATTGTTAAAATTCGTGTAGCGAGCCACCTTATCGTAGAGCCTGATTATAAAGTCTGTGATTTAATAATATTTCTATATATTCTCTCTCACAAGACACACGGCGTAAGAGTTTCCACTTACACACAATGTCTCGAATTCGGATAAAAAAAAGAAATGTCCTTTAATGATGCCACCTATCTATCTGCCCTAAGTATAGACAGACCTATTGAGATAAAATGTGAAACTCAAAAAAAAAACATGTATTTTTTCTATTTAAGCTGCATTCCGCACATAGCAATGTAGGCAGAAGGAACCTGGTGTTAAGACACTCCGTTCCCTACTTTCCGCGGTATTCTGGAGGCATTGGGTGTTAAGTGGCAGATCTCAACGCCTTTGCTTTGCCTTCTTACCAGAGCGGAGAAATAAAAGTATTAAATATTTTACATCCTCGAGTAGGCGCCTAACACACCACTTGTTTACAGTCGAACGCTTGCGCCCCTGCGTCATGATGGCCTCCAAAAAACATATATCTAACTAAAACATATTTGTCGATCACAAGAAACTTATAAAGTTCTCAAATTGTTCGTACAAATTCGATCACATAAGCCATATATAATTTTATAGAGAAAGTAAATTTAAACTTTCGTAGGTAAGACTATATCGGAAACTTAAGTGATTAACTATTGTTTGTAGTTACGGAACGGTATGGGGCAGAAGTTTATAGATTCACATATTTTGGGACGCTAATGTGGTTTCACTTAAGGAATTTTAGTTCAAAATATAGTTCACGAAGCTTACGCTGAGCTTTGCGTTAGTATGAGTGATCACTCAAAGTAGAGTCAGAAAAAAAAAATGTAAAATTTGGTATTAATCTTCGAACTGATTTTCGAGGAACAACATTGTGAACATGATTTTTTCTTCTTTTACTGCTTGGTCACACATTTTTAAATTTTTGTACAGTGATCAAGTCAATACTTATATTCGTGCTTTTTTGATATTAAAAAATTGAATAATAAGACTTACTCAAATGATCTTGCTATCCATACAAGAGGATTACTTACGTCAAATAATGAACGCGCCGCTCACGGCAGTAGATATAAAGCCCGGTTAAAACCAAGCAAGAGATGTGCTGCGCTTCAAGTAGCTGTAACACCTACACTATCTGTGGACACTAGCACAAATGCAAAGCTTAGCTTACACCTCGCGGACTGTACATCTATTCGAAATTAGAAAGACAATTTAATTAATTTACATACAATATATATATTGCACTTTTTTCGCCTTTTCACGCATGGTGAAATAAAAGAGTCAATTTAGTATTAAGATATTCGGTCTTAGCTTTTTGGCCCAATTAGAGACATTTCATTAGCTCACTCGGAACACCATAACGCTTTCTCCCTTTATACATACAATATAAATGTTGAGACTAGAAGTAATGCATATTAAATTATTTAATAGACCAGTCGTGGCGCAGCGGCACGAGGTGTGACTGTAAAACCGACTGGGTGTGGGTTCGATCCCCACTTGAGGAGATAAAATATTTACTTAAATTTATATTTCCATTTCTTCGCTCTGGTGTCGAGGTTAAGCGCGGCGTTGAGTTCTGCCACTCAACACTCAATGCCTCCAGAATTCGGCAGAAAGTGGGGAACGGAGTGTCTTAATACTAAGTTCCCTCTGCCTACCCCGCTATGTGCGGGAAGCGTGAAGCTGATATAAATTATTTAATAGTCTTATATATACATATATATAAAACTACATGGCTATATGAAATACGACGCATATCTGAATATAATAAATAACCACACACGAACTTTAAACCGAACTAATTTTCGATGGTACACTCAATTCTTTTTTAACAAAATTTCCCGTCGTTTAAACGTTCGAGGTTAATGGTGCGGATCATTTTTGGTGAATTTCAGCTACCGAAGTGGAAGATAGATAAATTATATTTCGATGAGGTTATTTTTATGTGTTATATAGAATAAGCCTTAAATCGTGCTAGTTAGGGACCTTTGAATTTGACTTTTTGAGAAATAAGTAGTTGTAGATTCAAATACTACTCAAAATATAAATAGTTTATTTTCTATGCACTATGATTTTATTCAATAGTATTTGACCCATGACCCCAAAAAGGTGGATTGACATCCACCGTGATAGGCATTAGAAACCGAATGTTAAGATAAACTGCACACAGCCAGAAAAAACGGTTAAGTGCGAGTCGGATTCGCCCACCGAGGCCTCCGTACCAATTTCAGAATTGTAATAACCTACTACGCGAAGTACAACTAATAAAAGTGGACATAAATAAACTTGTAAACTTGTAAGCACTTATTTTATATGAAATAAACCATAAATATAAGTTTGTAATATATATTTATTTCTATGGAATACTTTCAGATTTTGTCCTTTATTCTCATTCCTATGTTCTTACTTTGTATTTGTACCAAACATCGTAACTGTAGGTTCACGGGACGTACCCCTTAGATTTTAACATTTTTTTTGCTGAGAATTTCATACAAATTGCAGCAAATATTATAACCTTTTTTTTTCTGTGCTTCAAGGGACCATAACACTGAATATTTCATATTCAACTTGATAGCTCTTGACAGCTTGACAGCTCCACGCAATCTCGATATAAATGGACTTGACAGACGGACAGATGCACAGCAAAGTGATGTTATAAAGGATCTGTTAACTGTTTTCACCTTTTGATGTACGGAACCCTAAAAATGGAGACGCTAATATAAATAAGTTTCAATAATTTATGTCAACTTTGAATAACACAAAAAGTTTCACCAACAACAACCAACAGACAATGTATGCGAATTACTTTCAGTACTAATCAGGGGAACTTCGAGGGTAGTTTATCAAAACTTTCTCATACAATTTTTTGCGACACCGTTTATATTGGATCATAGAGTGTTGTTCTTACGGAAACCTAATTGTAATAACATTAAGCTCTTTTTTCTTTAACATTTTAGCTGTAACGTTGTAGTTATTTAATTGTTATGTGAAAATAATGGTTATGTTCTGGTTATCTTCGCTCGGATTATTGAATTGAATTCATTTTCTTTTACCGCCCTTGTAAAAGAAAGCGCGGCGTTAAGATCCACCACTCAACAGTTTATATGAGAACTTTCAAAATATTGTATGCCTTGAAAGTTTTCAAATAAACTTTCGTTAAAAGTAGCAAGATGGAATAAAAATATTAAATACATATCTCATTCACCCGAAAGGGGTTAGAACGCACAACCGTCTCGTTTACAGTCGCACGCTTGTGCCCATGTACCACGATGGCTTCAAGAAAATAATATTTTTTTTAATAAAAACGTAAAACTAAAACCATTTATTAGGCTTACTCATACCTAAATAATTATAACAATATAACAATTTTATTTTAAAACGAGAGAGAACGTGTTTTAAACAACAGCTCAGATATTAATATTAAACGATTTCTAAAATAGAAGCACAATTTTGTAAGCGAAATGCTATATTTTTTCATGAAATACAAAAAAAAGTTATTAAAATATTCCTGTTACAGCACTCTATCAGGCTCTAGTTTTTGCTGCTAGGTTGGTGTCGATGTGTTTTAATAAAGTTTAGAAATAACAGCTTTTTTATTAAGCTTCGTGGCGCATTTGGCACGTTATTGACTCACGTTTGTGGGCAACGGTTTTTGGTTTAAATCCACGTTGGGTTGGGTTGGGTAATTGTTAAGGTTAAGTAAATTTGAACTAATGTTTCGCTAATGGCTTTGTTCACGTGGATTACATAATTTTGTGTGGATAAGGGTATAAAAATAAGGTTTTCACAATAATATATATTTTTATCTCGAGTTGGCTCCTGCCTCTAGCATCGTAATATATCTATTATTTAATAATAATAAACCTTATTTAAAACCGTAGCGTTTCTCTACAAATGTAGTTTTGATTTACAAAATAGTTCAAGCTGTATCTCATAAATAGCGGGACACTAACAACTAACTAACACTAGCTTCCTAGTGTTAAAACACTCTTTTTTCCTCTTTCTGGCCGATTCTCGATACACTACGTGTTAAGTGGTGAAACAAGACAAAAGGCAGCATTTAGCTGTCTGTCTCACTGTACCACTATAGCCTCATTGACATTTTTTTTATACTATGTCAAAATAAAAAAAAAATTCCTACGCAAAAATCGCATTACGATAATTATATACCCGTAGGTAAATATTGTACATAATATAAATAGTTAATATCACTTACACGATAAAAACAGTTCCATCTTTTCTGTCTACGTAGTACATTTATTTATATTGTATGAAATATTTCGTTTTATCATATGTCGTATCATGCGGCGTTAGCAGATATAATCTCACGATAATTCTTTCATAAATTTTGGATGATGGAACTCAACGCCGCACTTTGACTCACTTCACGTATTATTCAACGGAAAAATGAATAAAAAATATTTAAAATTACATTTTCTAAGTAGAAATGGAATCCACGGCCGTCACATCGTCACAAAGTTACTTAACAATTGTGTCAAATTATACTTAAAAATAATTAAAAATCTAACATTAAAAGTATTTGTTTAAGTAAAGTAAATTTTGTAGCCAAGTTTAGTATACGTAGTGACATCGACGCTACTACAGTTTGCTACACGAATAAACTGTGACAAAGACTGACATAAGCTACTTTAAATTCTGTGTGAACAAACTAAAGATGGTATTTTAATTTTAAAAAATATTTTTATTTTCCTTCTGCAGTAGTTATTTAATTTAATAGTTATATTTGTTTTACTCACTCAATGTAAGTAACATCTTTGAATTATTGGATAGATGGTATATACATATGGGCGCAAATCATTATTGAAAATATTGAAATTGATTTATTGTTTAATTATTTAAAATCAGCCTTACACAGCAGGGTAGGCAGAGGGAACTTAGTGTTAAGACACTCCGTTCCCCACTTACTGCCGAATTCTGGAGGCATTCTGTGTTGATTGGCACAACTCAACGCCGCGTTTTGTCTCTAAACCAAAGCCAAGAAATGGAAATATAAATTTAAGTCAATATTTCATCTCCTCGAGTGGGGATCGAACCCACAACCAGTCGGTTTTACAGTCACACTTTGTGCCGCTGCGCCACGACTGGCCTCCATCTAAGAAAATATTTTATTAAAAAAAATATTTGTTTTATGAAGAGCTTGTCAGTTCACGCGATGATTAATGGCGCCCTTAACTTTTGTCGCTTTGAGGGATCAGTTTTTAATGCTCCTTAGAATTTGATGAAACGTTCTTATTTAAAGTTATTACGTTATATTTATGTGTTACATTTTTGTTTTGTTTTGACTTTATGATTTAGATACAGAGTTTGGACATTTGCCATTTTGGGAATATTAATTTATTATTGTATTATAGAAAAAATGGTATTGTGGATTCGATTCTTATGTAGTTTTTTTTTTTAAATTCGCAAATATGTTTAAGGTGATGTCTCAAAGGTATGGTGGTAGCTCACATTTCATATTATAAAGAAGATGCCTAATTTAAATGCACATTTTTACTAATTGTTTAGTACATTAGGAATAAATATAAACGTTATAAGTAGATTTGAGACTGTCATAGCATAGCAGCACAGAGTCTGCCTGTAAGCGTTATGGTTGTGGGTTGATGTGTGTGGGTTTAGTGGCAATAAGACAAAATGCGGTGTCAAGTTTCGTTAATCAAAAATTATTCATTTTAAAATAACAAAAATATTATAAAAAAATCTACATAATATTTTTTTTACCGTGAAGGAAACAAAAAGAGAAAAAGAGAAAATCCTACTGATGTTTCTTAGTTTTTTTAGTACAAGTGAGAAGTTTTGTAGTAAAGAAGAAGAATTTTCTCTCTTTCTTTCTTTTTTTCTATGTCAATAATCTGTAATTCTTGACAAAAATACTGAAGTGACGTTTGGTAATACTATCGCAAAGTAATTTATCTCAACGAACAATCGTCCACTCGACATCCGCTGACACTCGTGTCGGAATAAAATGGACGGTAACCGTCGAAAGTGGAAAACCAATTTCACGTCGATACCATCAATGGTTGAAGACGTATGTTTTAAATAAAACTAACATTTCTGATGCAGCATTTGTTATGCATTTTTCATATCGTATTGCAACGACACCTTCATTCACCTTGTGACCTATTCCTAAAATGATATTTTTTTGCAATTTTATATGTATTATTTTAACTTTGTTTATGTTGTTTTTTTATGTTGGTCACCTCGAGCAGAAGTTGAACCCAAAAACATGCTTTTTTTAACAGCATATATAAATGAGACGAACGTCATGAGCACAAACTCGATATGTTTAATAGTAGGCAAAAGTTTCATCAGCCACTTTCCAACTCCATCATCAGACCAACTTGATGGTCTGATGATGGAATTGGAAGATGGCTTAATTGCCACACTACTGTGTTATCCTTTAATTTACATATAATTGACAATTTTCATGATGAATGAACAATTGGAGATGCGTATAATCTAGATTCTTCACATTTTATTACATAGTTACAGCTTGGCCTGACAAAATCGTACATTTTAAGAATATATAATACATACTCTCGTCAATTTGCAAAAATGCTAGAGTACCTTAGAATCATATTATGTCATTTAATTCTTCACTTTTAGATACATAGTTTTGCCTAGATACCTGATATAGGTACTCGTATATTAGGTAAGAATCAAAACTGAACGTACTTTATTTTTATACGCCGTCGTGATTAGCAGCGTTTACAACGTGTGTATCTGTACATTGACAAAATAACACCATTATATCACAGTTTTTGATTTTTGAACTTTTTGACGTGATATCGAGTTTGATTTTGGGTTGATTTTCTAAAACGTTTTAATCAGGTCAGACAGTAGGTATACGGCGTTGAGTTGCGCCCTTAAACACGCAATATATGTTAAAATAGACGGACATTGGATAACGAAGTGACATATCCATTAAGCTATCTTTGTTCGTATGGCAGCAAAAATACGCGAACCTAAAATAGAAAACATGTAGCAGATGCCGAACAATCCTAATCGCCATATCACTTAAGACAACCTACTTTTCAGTCATTATTATCTAAACAAATAACTCTTTTCTGCATTTAGGGTCGTTGGAGTGCAGCGGTACAGCGTTTGATTGTAAATAAGACTGTTGTGAATTCGATTTCCACTAATAAGACAAATCATTTCATTAATATCCTCCACTTAACCCGGAATATTTCGAAAATTCGACAAAAAGAAGAAAATGGAGTGTTTTAACTCTAGGCTCCCTCTGTCTGTCTCTTTACATGTGCGATACAGCATAAAACCGAAAAAAAATCTTGTTTTATCGAATTAATAGATCGGTTGAAGTAATTATCATCAAAAATTTACATAGTTTTGAAATCTTATTGGTGCAAAGTTGGCAACTTTAAAAATGCGGCAAATGCGTCAATATAAAAAAATATATTTTCCATATTTTTAAACTGAAGCCAAACAGAATATTTGATTGCCTTAATCTAGATTACCAATTTTTTGATTGTCGGTTATTGGAATGTCATTTTGTTTTTCGTTCCTATCAACAGTTTATGGGCATCGGTGGACGCAGTAAAGTTGTGTCGATTTATTTCTTTTCACGTATTAACACATTGGTCATACGCGGGCGGGTTGACTGATGAGTGCTGGTTTTATTTTTTATTTAAATATACAAGTTTTGACTGTGGTGTTGCTCAGTTGTATAGTGTGTACACTATACAACTGAGCTTCACGCTGTATTTTTCAGAAAGAAAGCAAAGACAAGCTAGCTAGGCATTGTATAGCTAGCTAGTGGGAGCTAGCGTAAAATAGCATATTTTAATCAATATATTCTCAAATGTAATAAAATTAAATAAATTTTAAAATATCTTTTATTTTATTTTTTTTTTAATTCTGAAAAGTAAATAAAGAGAATTACAACCATCTTATATGTAAAATACACGAAAAATGTGATGACATTGATATTAAAATATATTTAAAAGAAATATAATAACAGCAATGAAAAATACTTGAGATGTCACTTATAGTACAGACATAATTTTTATAAAAAAAATCTCTAAAAAACTATATTAAACGATATAACACAATCAATATAAGATATTTGATTTTTAATAAGATATTTAATTTTTTTTAACCGGAAACTTTTAAGCCGCATTATATAAAGATTCACGCTGTATCCCGCACACATCAGGGTAAACAGATGAAACCTAGTGTTAAGACACTCCGTTCTCCACTTCCTTCCGATTTTTGTCTTGGTGCGAGAGCGAAGAAATGAAAATATACATTTAAATAAGTATTTTATTTCCTCGAGTGGGGAACCCATTGGTCTCCAACTGGATTAATCCTGTATACAGGATAGTATCAAACACAATATCATACTCCTGTTTATATAGTAGTAAATCGATATATTCAAAATCGCATTTGCCTAGCAGTATCACGGCAAATAACGCAAGCAAGAGATAAAAGCTTTTTAAATCTCCAAATTTATGGTTTGTTTGTGCAAACCGAATACTATTTGATATAAGCTAGCCTGATATTATTTTAATATGGAACGAATGGGGCTTGTTTTATGCAAACTCACGTGTATTATTACTGAGTTTCCTATGTAATAAGGGAGTAAGCGTTGTTTAGATGGATCCTACATTTGAAGATGATGATGATATAAACTTTTCAAGCATCTCGTCTTAGACTGTAGGTTCTATGTTGATTTAAAATATGTAAATATTTTTTTAGCGTCACGCTGTATCTCGCATATATCTGGGCAGGTAGATAGAACTTAGAGTTGAGACACTCCGTTCCCTACTTTTCACTGTCATCCGCATTCTTGAAGCCTTGCGTGTTGAGTGGCGGAACTCAACGCGGTACTTTGCCTTATTACCAGAACGGAGAAATGTAAATATTTATAAATAATAATTCATTCCTCCGAGTGGGAATCGAACCCACAACCGTCGTGTTTACAGTCACATACTCGTGCCATTGCACCAAGACGGCCTCAACGGGTAAATATTTGTTTGTTGAAATTGCTATATTACGTTTTTATCTTCTTACATCCCTTGTATTTTGTTTGACAAACTACCCCTAACGATATTTACATATTATTTAACATTTCATGACACCTATGGCTACGGAATAAATAGCGTTATCATGTATATGCTAGTAGAAGTCCCATTATATTGAAAAACTTTACTATATAAAAACTCTTTTAGCTAAGTATATAACATCCAAGTAGATTAAATACATAATGTCGGTAATAATACTTCTAATATCGCAAGAATTATGATTCTATGGTTATTTTAGAATTGAAAAAGTTTGTATAAATCTAATTTCTCAAACCGCGTCCCCGCGATATTTGCAACCCCTTTATTAGCTAAATTTAGCAGGGTAGGCAAAGGGAACCTAGTGTTAAGATACTCCGTTGCCCACTTCCCGCCGAGTTAAAACTATATTATAAAAATAATATTTAAATATAGTGTATATTTTCATATTATATAAACAAAGTGTTAGATCAAACTAGCTACCAGATAGCACCCGTCAATATTTCACTGCGATGGCTGAGACTTCCTCTTATCGGCGTCAGTTTGAAAAACTGTTATGTTTTGGCATACGATATCGGTATCGCATCATTCCGTTGAGCACGTTCCATATATACGGTTTTAGTTTTCCGTTACGTCGATACACATTTTATTGCCAAACCACATTTAGTTATTCACATTCATTTTATTTTGAAATGTTATTGTAAATAGAATTCAGCCATATATCTTGACTAACGCGTAGAAAAATTTAAATTCTGTAAATTCTAAACAACGGAAAAACCTATTTTTTTACTGTAAAGTTTAACGAGTTTTCGACGAAATTTCCATACAAACATAGGTACTATATTGTGGTATTTTTTTACGTCCACGATCTTTCAGTAACGTATACGGACGAGAACATTTTAGAAAACTTTCAACCCTTTTCAATAGCTGTGTGGGGCTTTTAACAAAATGAAAAATATTCGCTTACACAAGCTCTATATAAATCTAAATTAGTTAAATAGATGGAAAAGCTAAGCCTTTTGCCCGTGTTATAAAATAAAATATCGTCCGTTTTATCTTTTATCTTTATAAAATGGTTCTATTTCGCGTTGGCATATTAATTAGTCCTAGAGTTATGTGGTTTTATGGGACTAGAACGCAGTTGTACTGTAAACTATAAATATGTAGTGATAGCGATTTTAACAACGTATTTTTTAATTTTTTTAACTTACAGCAGGGTAAGCAGAAGCAACCTGAATCCATTAAGACACTTAGAGTCTTCACTTTCCACTGAATTTTGGAAGCATTGGAATGCTTTGATTGGTTGAATGGCGGAACTAAACGCCACACTACCTAGACACCAGAGCGAAGAAATCAAAATATTAAATATTTAATTTACTCGAATGAGAATCGACCCCACAACCTATCGCGTTTACAGTCACACGCTTGTGCCCCTGCGCCACGAGTGGCTTCTAATATTTTATTTTTTAGAATAATTTTGATGGTAAAGAGCGAGGTTCAGACAGTAGCGAGCGTAAATGCGCATTTTTAAGGGGCTCCTTAAGTCTACACTTGAGTCGCGAGTCCTAGGCACTGCCATGAGCTTCTCACTCTCCAACGCAATCTGCATTCACACAAGATAGGTAAATCCGTGAAATGCTAAGAATTATTTTATGTAGTCTTCGACCATCCACTGTAATCTGTGTTTCATTTATAGGGAGATTTTCTAATGGACATTTATCTGATTTGGTAAAAAAATCTATAGGGGAGAGCGGGGCTAAAAGTCTATGGCTGTCTAATTAATCTAGTATTTATTGTTTTGATAACGCATTGATAATAAAATACTACTTTTAATTTATGCTGTATTTCGTTTCACGCAGTATCCCGCATATAACCAGAGTCCATCTTACTATCCTGTAGTTCCTACTAGTCACTAACTCCTAGTTACTTACTACTAACCTTGCTCTTGCTCCACGCGCTGTTTGATTTTCGAGATATAACATATTGGGTGACAGAGCTCAACTACGTGCTTTGTCTTGTTACCAGAAAAATGGAAGGAAATGAAAATAATTCATTCCCCTAGTGCGATTTGAATTTACAGCCATAACGTGTAGAGATTTTCTATTTTTTAATAGTAAAATAAAACTTTGAATTTGAAAACATTAGTAACACTTACCTAGATGCTGTATACGTATAGTAAAATAATTTACCACAACTCATCTTCCCCGCTTGGTAATATTAATTAATTAATTCAATTATAAGCTACTTTATTATTGAGTGTCATATAAATTTTGAAATTATTACCGTACGTACGTAGTGAGTCTATTCTCGAAGGTATTATGTGATATAATTATAATGAACATTTTCATAAAAGATGTTTTGTTTGAAAATTTTTAAATAATAATATTATTTCAGTTTATTTATTGAGGCCTAGGCAGGCATAAAGTGTAAATGTAAAACTGACTGGTTGTAGGTTCGATCCCCACTCGAGGAGATAAAATATTTACTTAAATTTATATTTCCATTTCTTCGCTCTGGTGTCGAGGCAAAGCGCGGCTTTGAGTTCTGCCACTTAACACGTAATGCCTCCAGAATTCAGCAGAAAGTGGAGAACGGAGTGTCTTAACACTAGATTCCCTCTGCCTACCCTGCTGTGGTGATACGGGATATAGCGTGAAGCTGATTTAGTTTATTTATTTGGATTCAAGTTTTATGTTCAAAATAGGAGAGCACAGGTAACCTAGACTTAAGAGAATTAGTATTAGGTAAGTGTTTGACATTCCCTGTTAAGTGAAAATGTAAATTACTGTAATATAATCGTTTCGTCACGCCCCTTCCATTCGTCACTTTCTGCCGAATTCTTGAATAACCACGTGTTGAGTGGCAGAACACTACACCGTGGTTTGTTTCATTACCAGAGTAAGAAAATTAAAATATTAAATTTTATTCGCCCGAGGATTAGAACCCACAACCTGTCGTGTTTACAGTCACACATTTGTGTCTCTACGCCACGACTGGTTCCTATGAATACAATTCCAACTACTTGTTCCTGAGATTATAGTGTTTAATTAATAAAATTCTTCGACTTTGAAATCTATACATATAATAAAACAGTAAAAATATTTTGTCAGTACATTTAGTATTTTTTACTGAAATTGATAAAGGGACACTTAAAAAGTTTTTTTTGTCGCTCTGTATAATCAAGCTTATCTCCAAAAATACTAAACCTATTAACATTATAACAGATGCTTAAAACTTTTATCAATTTCTTTGTCTTACTCAGCAAAACATTAACAGTCGTCTCAGTATGTTTCATCAAATTCGGTTCATAAACAAAAGTTATCGTCATTTCAATAAACTTAAGGCATTAGTTTGCCTGCAAATACTTGTATATGCAACCTTAAATACGTTACATAGAAAATTTCTGAAAATTCAAAGTCAATTCATCATCATTATCATTAAAAATGAATATTTGTCTGTCTGTTTTTTCCCGACTGCTAAGGAAGGGTTATGTTTTTCGCGCGTATCTTGTATGTATGTATTATTCTTTATTACCTCATATCTCCAGAACCGCTGAATGAATTTACATAATTAAGGTATCGTTAGATTCGTATTAGCAGCCCAAGTGTTCTTAGATAGGTGTCGTTAAATAAAAACAATCATGGCGGCTGTGGGACGCCGTTGGACTAAGTGTAAAAAAAATGTTTCCTTTCGAATACCACAATATGGATCTCAAATTCAAGAGCTTACTACGAGGATTTCAAAAAGGTGTATCATGATCATGATTACTATAATGAATACTAACAAAAAAGTTAAAAATAAAAAAAATATTTGTAAAAACAAAAACTCCGACTGCATAAAACTAAAAAGAAAATAAACAAGTCCAATAGTTTATTAGGATTAAAAGTCGGGACCTAATAATTCTTCAATCAATAAAATCTTCAATCAATTTTTTTTTTATAGAATCGTAAACAATGCATTTGATCATACAAAGCTCAAGATGATCAAATGCTTGTTGTGCATGAGCCCACGATGATTTCTGAGTTGGTACGACCAATTTTCGATAGATGGCTTTCTGCCACTCCAGTGAATTTCGTATATTGGCGTAACAGGTGGACTGCTCACGCGCCGAAAAATCTTCTGATTTAGTCGTTCACGCACCAGATGGATGGATGGAAAAACATGAAATATTGTGCATCTCACAGCTCTTTAATAAATATCGAATTGAAATAAAACGCTGCAATGTCATTTTTTATTTCGAAATGAACAAAATCAATAAAATTAATCAAAAATGATTGAATATTTGTGTAATGTTTTTCTTTCAAATTATTTATTTTATTTTAATGTTTTTCTTTCAAAATATTTCAAAGTATTGTAGTTGATGGTGTAGCAACGAGCGCAAATACAGATAGTATTTTAGTTAAATATAGATAGTATACATTACAATATCAATACAAATAAGGTTTCATTATGGCTACATGACTACATGTTTGTGAGTATCACTTAGTGGAATAAACAATTGAAAAGTGTGTTATTTTTTTTATACTAAATACAAAAATAATACGAAACCATATATTTTAATAACTTTATTATACTAAATTAGAAAACGTATTAAATTTGAACCGACCAGTACCAGATCTGGTCGGTTTCCAGGAGGCACGGGTTCGAGTCTCACTACATTACATTTTAATACGTTTTCTTAATTAGTATTTTCTATCCTAAGTGTGGAATAACACTTTTAAAATGTTAAAAATAGCTGATTTAGTTCGAAAGCTTTGAAGATCCAGGCAGGGTATTATAAAAATTTTTGGACGTTGCATTCCAAATCAATTCAATAGAAACAAAGCTATATCCATCGTGCTCAATGATGCGTTCAACGTTCTTATCTCTTAGAGGAATAAATCCGTAAAGGAAAATACTTCGTAGAGGAACCGAAATTGCTTAAAATAGCGTAAACAGTGCGGAATGTACCAGAATTTATATTTCAATGTACAAAATAATTAAAGTCAGCTTTATAAAAGTAATTGGAGTTCAATGTACTTTTTATATATTTCTTTATTCTCTCTTTTGGTTGTGATTTTTGTCTGTCGCTTAGAGATTAAAGTTTAAAATTTAAAAAGTAAGCTTGAATATATTTGTAATATTATTTATATCTATTAATCTATACTATTATATAAAGAGAAATATTTGTATGTGTGTATGTTTGTAGTAAATAAACATAAAAACGACTGAACCGAATAAAAAAATCTTTTGCCATTAGAATGCTACATTATCACATAGTAACGTAGGCTAAATTTATTTTCAGAAAAAAATAGGCGTCCGTACTAAAATTTTAATAGCGTAATCCACGGTGTAAAAAAGTAGAAAAAAAGTGAATGATTGAACGAAAAAAAGTTTTAAAAATAAATAATAATAAAATTGAAGAACATATTTGTCTCCTAAAAAAACTCAGCGGTACCATATTATGTCCTACTACTGTAGGTTTTACAATACAATTTATTTTAACAGTTTAATTATTAGAGAGAAATGCCGACTAGAATCAGTACATTTTATCCTTACTTTTATATGAATCCTTGTCACGCGACAGATTAAGAGTTTGATTCCCTCTTGAGATTATAACGGAAAAACAGAAAACAAAACACAAAAATGTAATAAGAAATATACTTGGATAATTTTATTGGGCCTATTATAAAACAAAACAAAGAGTGCTATTACAGGCAATAACAGGTAGAAGTATTAACTTGAAGATTTCAGCAAAAAGTGGCGATAACAACTCTGTCGTTTAACGTTATGACCTAACTTCTAACGAGGTGCCATAAACTGGATATTTACTTTCTTCACCTTCGACGTAGCCAGTACTAGGGTTCGTCGTAAAATCTTATCTCGACATCAAAATTGTTACTAGAATTTAGTATTTTGTGACTTATATAGATAAGTACGTATAATATTACAATCTGTTTTATTTACAACTAATGGTTATCTTGTTTGTCTTAGGACTACAATAGCCCTGGAATTTAAATATTTAAAAAATTTTGTAAAGCTATAGAATTTATATACCTTACCAAGTTTTTGAGTTCTTAATAATTAGAATATAAAAAAAGGACAACTACTTTGGTTACCGAGGTTTTCATACTAACAAAATTACATACAGTTATTCTCTTAGCCTGTAAAGATTAAATTAAAAAAGTAATTCTTATACCATTGGCGTTCCTGTAGTGTTCGCAAAAACGGAAATCGGGATTGATTCGCATCATTGGGTTTTCGACGAACAAATGAAATTAATAAATATGTGGTATTATTTTCTTTTGAAATTTGACTGTACTCTTTTTTATTACTTCAGGTGTTATTTAGTGGTATGTAATATTCAAAATTCTTAAGTATTTTGTCCTATATTTTAAAGTGACGTGATATTGCATATTCAAATAATTTAAATGTTTGCCTAAAAATAATCTGTAAATTATAGACAACCAAATACAACCATCACATCTGAAAACAGATCATTTTTAATTTTCTAAGCTCAACCAAAATCGATTAACCCAAGTAAACCTAACTAAATACACAATAGATTATTGAATTGGACACTGTTATTTGTAGTTTGATTGCTTGTTTACAGGTATTGTAAATACACTCAAGTCTCTTCAGATTCACGTATCTAAGGCAGAGCTCACTGATCGGGGCACTTCTATATTAATATCACTATATAATAAATTAAAAGAAACTCTTTAGCTTTAAGCTTATTTTTGTTTTTTTTTAATGTGCCAATCTCATAAATTGCTGGTTCAAATTGACAAAATATTTTTTGTTATTATCGATAAAAGTATGTTTATGTGTTGACGATCATATAGAAGTTTATTTTAATTATTATTTTAATGCTATAACAGTACAGACACTTGGTCCGCTTTTGTTATATTATTATTATTTACACACTAGTATATGCTAGTTCAGGTAATACTTTTTTATTTTAAGTATGACTAAGTGCATTATACAATAAGACTAATTAAAAGACTCCACTTTCCACGTGTCTTTTGATTCGTTTGGATTTTGACTAACCTGTCTTGACGTTTTGACGAAACCAGACAACAAAATATGAAATTATTGAAAAAATATTCCCCCGACAAAGTTACAAAAAAAATTACAACATCCATCACTGTTATTTACATTATTATTTCTTGTTTACAGGTACAGTAAACACACTGAAGTCTCTCCAGATCCACGTACCTAAGGCGGTGCTCACCGGTCGGAACGCGAAGTTAATGTGTTCATACGAGTTGGAAGGAGCCCAGCTATATTCTATACGCTGGTACAGAAATATGATCGAATTCTATAGATATGTGCCCAAAGAATCTCCAGCTACCAAAGTGTTTCCGGTTGCCGAGATTAAAGTTGATGTAAGTTGATAATTTTATCCTATCTTTAATCATTTTGTTAGTGTATGTTGTTTAAGCTATTACTAATGAAAGTTTATGATTGACATGGTGTTAAATTATCATTAACGCTACGCGACGGATTATAATAGAGTATTTGAAGCCGTCGTGAAGCAGTGGCATAGCGTCTATCTTTAAATTAGATGATGATTGTGAGTTCAATTCCTACTCGAGAGAATTATTATTTTTTAAATTATTTTCATTTTCTCGCTCTGGAAGACAAAGCGCGGCGTTCCACTGCATTCAAGTTCCACTTAATTCCACTCAAGATTAAACGTAATACTTAAATAAAGTATAACTAAAATGCAGTACTTTTGTAAAATAATTTTTATTTCGGCCTACATGCATATAATTTAAAAGTATATCATTTTTAATCAGGTAGCGGCATCGGATCAAAACCGAGTAGTGCTGACTGAAGTCGACAGGACATTGACAGGAGAGTATCAGTGCGAGGTGTCGGCTGACGCACCTTTGTTCCACACTGACATCAAGTCGGCCGAAATGGTTGTAGTCGGTAAGTCAGCTTAAATATTTTTGTTATTGTACATCTTTTAGGAATATCTTCTGAGTTAGTTTAATAAATAACTACTTTGACAGGAACTTTTTTATTATTTTTAATGTTTCAGATATGATTTTTTTAAATATTGTAAAAAACAATAATTGATAAACTCAAGAAATATATTGTTAATTTTTATATAATCAAGTCATCTTTCATAAGTGAATCAACGTTTCTTATGCTTCTCTATATATTTTAAATTGCTCTGACTAAGAAACTCTCACATTTAACTGTAACTGCGATAGCGGCTACATCGTCTCCCTACCATATAGTGGAGATTGACAGTGATTAAAAAAATGTTTAAAATTCAACTACCTAACGCGATTATCAGTAAATCTATGAAAAAAATAAATAAACATTAAAAAGAGAAACAAGAGAAGAGGATTCCAGCAATCCAATAAACTTGCAAGGATTAAATTAGTCTTGTGCAAGTCTATTTTTAGTTATAATCCGCTATACGTGCCACCATTGCCTGATACAAGTTTTAAGCTGCATTGGCGAAATCTCATTTAGATATTTTATGCAAGGTTTTATGAATTTTGCTTTATAAATAAAAAGTTGTATGTTTGTTTAAATATGGAATTGTTTGAGAGATATTAGTGGACCCAATTAGTGAACCTGAGAACCTAGTGTTAGGGCATGTCGTTGCCCTTGAAATACTCCAATCCCTACAGTCTGCCGAATTTCAGAGACATCGCGTGTTGAGTGGCAGAACTTAACGCCGCGCTTTGCCTCGTTATCAGAGTGAGCGAATGAAAATATTAAATATTTCATTTCCTCGAGTGGTAATCGAATCCACAACCTGTCGCGCTTATAGTTATAATTAATATATTTAATTATAGCTATAATACGATAACGTAAAAAAAAAATATTTTAAATTTTATTTACACTGATTCCCCTGAGAGGCATCAATTAATTCCATTTTGAATGACTGGACTGTCTTGACGTTAGGTTCCCTTTCCCTTAGCCTCCTCTCCTAACCAGGATAAAGCGTGAAGACCAGCTGTATTAAATATACTTAACGTGTTTATCTGAAATGTTTTATCCGAATTGAATGTCGCCTCCCAAATTGTATCGCTTATAAAATAGAACCCTGCTATATGATAGGTACTTACTGTATCAACCCGAGTGGAAACATCTGCCTTCTTTCCTACCCTTTCAACGGAATCCTTTATTAGGATAGATGAAATATTGCATATTTCAGGCACAAACAGTTTGCCGAAGTGTTTAGTGGATAATGATATTGTTATAATTCTTTTACGTTTTTATTTGTATAAGAGTTTTTAGGATTTTTGTTAGGTGTTTATTATGTGTGTATATTAGGGTACATGAGGAAATTTGAGCCACTTAAGAAGAAACTGCTATAGCTTTTGAAAAACAGCTCTTTTTAATACAGATTTCATTGATAATTAAGCTTATCTTATTAAGGCAGAAATTAAGAAATATAGAAAACAAAAATATTTATTATATATATTATATGTTATAGCACGATTGTCCAAGAGTACAGAGTAATTAAAACCAGATACAGGAGTAATGAGATCCACCGGTCTCTTCTGATTTTCTGATTTAGTAGCGTCCAATCCGAAGAAAAGATTGTCAAATGAATTAGGTGATTAGCCAGAATTCGTTCTAGGTCAGGAGAAAACAGTGATTTTCTTCCGAGACTACGATTTTTTTGTTCTGTTTCGCGATATTTTTTTGCAAAGTACTAGATGGAATTTTAGATTGGAATTACTCCGTGGCTCCAATTCCCCAGTGTTCCCCTTTGATCAACAAAATCAAATCAAATCAGGTTCACACTGTATACTTCACACAGCGGGATAGGCGAAGGGAACCTAGTATTAAGACACTCCATTGTCCATTTTCCGCCGAATTCTGGAGGCATTGCTTGTTGAGTGGTGGAACTCAACGTCGCGCTTTGCCTCCTTACCAGAGCGAAGAAATGAAAATATAAATTTAAATAAATATTTTATTACCTCGAGTGAGGCTCGAACTCACAACTAGTCGATTTTACAGTCACACTTTGTGCCCCTGCGCCACGACTGGCCTCAACTATTAACAAGTCTATGCAATATCGGTAATCTATATCTCTGTATATTTCACGCCTGTTCTTTTGAAAATATATATACAACACTTCAATCATTTTTTGTACAAAAAAAAAAGATGGAAAGAATTAAATATTTCCTCAGAAAAATAAACTCGAGAAATCATTTTCAGTACAATGGTAACATTGTTTGAATATTTACAAATTGAAAAAAGGTCGAGGGCCATTCGCACTATAATCCATGGACCATGGAATAAACACCGCTGGCCTTGTTCACTTGGAGAAGACTATTAAGGTTAAAAGCTTTATTTTGTCCTGAGAACTTTTTTTCACAAATATTTTAGGGCTTGCTATTCAAAACAAGTTTTATTTTCATTCAAACAAGTATTTTCATAGATTTTACTTTGGTCTCTTCTTTGGTCTATCTTATAAATCTGAAGATTTCTGTTATCATATTTTCACAAGAAAGTACGTTTTCAGCAGGGATTTCGTCTAAGTGACTAAATTTACACCTGGATAATACTTAATGCTTGCCTGCTTTCATAAGCTAAAATCTTCAACCATTTTTTCATACTCTACCATGGTTCATTTTATAATATAACTGTCGTGGCACAAGTATGCGACTGTAAACGTGATAGGTGGTGGTCTTTTTATTTTCATTTTTTTTGCTCTGATTTCAGAATTCGGTGCCAAATGAAGACCGGAAGTGTCCTACCGAAAACGGAGTATTTTTACATTAGGTTCCTAAGTTGCCTCTGCCCTACTATGTGCGGGATATACGGCGTGAAGCAAAAAAAGAAAAATACATTATTATATGAAACATCAGCTTCACGCTGTATCCCGCACACAGCAGGGTAGGCAGAGGGAACCTAGTGTTAAGACACTCCCGTTCCCCACTTTCTGCCGAATTCTGGAGGCATTGCGTGTTGAGTGGCAGAACTCAACGACGCGCTTAACCTCGACACCAGAGTGAAGAAATGGAAATATAAATTTAAGTAAATATTTCATCTCCTCGAGTGGGGATCGAACCCACAACCAATCGGTTTTACAGTCACACCTCGTGCCGCTGCGCCACGACCGGCCTCCGGCCGGCCGGTTTTTATGAAACATGCTAAAGTAAAAAAATGCTTACAAGTTATTAAAAAAACCATCAAGAATCGAAATAAACTTCGAGTGTATTCGAACAAAGCATTTGTTTCTGCACACTACATTTTTCGAACCAAATTACATATAATTTAAGCCTATTTAAAACCAGTATTTAATACTAGTACTCAAAGCATAAGCTACAAAAGTACTGAATAAATCATTAAAATGGCTGCTTGAACACAGATTCTATCATTAACAGGCCATAATCGTAAACAAATGTGATGTTGGCAGTAATGAGACCATGTGTTATTATATTAGTGGAAAATAAAATGGTTTCACAATATTCGCAAAATTGCAATTTCAGTTTTGTTAATGAATATTTAAATGATTTTAATGATTGGAATTTTTAACTAGCTTTTAGTTGTGGTTTTCCTTGTTAGCATCACGCTGTGTTCCACACATATTACGGTGGGCAGAGGGAATCTGGAAACTTAGAGATAAGACCAGTTCCCATTAAGACACTTCCGTTCCCCACTTTCCACCTAATCTTAGATCTTCGTTTTTTTGTTTTCAATATACATATGTCTTAAGTATCGCATAAGCCATCCCCGTCTTCGTCTTCATACCTTATATATATTTTTTAATGTTTCACAATTCTTGCCTCTTTTTGAAGAAAAGTTCACGGCGCAACCTGACGCCGCATACTTCATGAAAAAAAATATACCTACTTAACTAAAAAAATATACTTAGTTAAACTTAATGAAAAAAAAATACCTCATAGAAGAGCAATTTTGCTACATTGTTACACGTTACATTATGAAATTACCTGTTGTAGCGTGCTCATTTGCATTTCTTGCGATGGCAGAGTTTAACGTCATACTTTATG
Organism: Heliconius erato x Heliconius himera; assembly: GCA_013421005.1. NCBI lineage: Eukaryota > Metazoa > Arthropoda > Insecta > Lepidoptera > Nymphalidae > Heliconius > Heliconius erato x Heliconius himera. The sequence continues at coordinate 50,330 of JAATLQ010038246.1, forward strand.
ATTTATTATTGTAGCTTTAGTTTAAACCTAGTTATTACGCTGATTGTTAAAATAACCCTAGTAAGGTTGTGCGTTTTTTTCTATTTTCTAAACTGAAATCAATAGATCGTTTAAGGAATTTAATAAAAAAAAAATAATAATAATTTTTTTTTATTATCAACTTCTACACATTTTACTCTCTCACTCTCTCTCACTCTCTCTCACTCTCTCTCATCACTTCTAGACATATACAACTATTATTATCAATATCAAAAAAAATCGAAATTAACAGATTTACATTCAAATCTTATTACTTTGAGAATTTTTATGGTTTAAAATAAAATTTGGTAACAAAGAAAAATAAGGCGTTGAGTTACGCCACTCAACACACTATGCCTTCAGAATTCGGCGGAAAGTTGGAAACAGAAGTGTCTCAATTAATGGGAACGGAGTGTCTTAACACTAGGTTTCGTTTGTATATTTTTCTTAGTTAACTTTATTTTGAATGTAAAATATCTTTGATCGAAATATATCTTCGCTGTAACAGTCATACAAACAAACACTGTAACAATATACGTACGTTCTAACAAATATCTATTCTTTCAGAGCCACCGCTACTGAGTCCAAATGTGACGTCAGATAGGATGACGTATATAGGGGGTGACCATATAAGGGCGAACTGCACGTCGCCCCCGTCGCTCCCCGCAGCTAACATCACGTGGTACGTCAACGAGCAAATGGTGAGAAAATAATAAACTATATACTTACAAATCTGTATTGACATAATAATATTTTAAAGCTGAAAGCTTAAGGTGTTGCGATATTTATAATTTTCATTTGATCGCTCTGGTAACAGACGCAATGCCTCCAGAATTTGGCGGAAAAAAGGAAGTGGAGTGTCTTAACACCAGGCCCCCTCTGTCTATGTTTTTACAAGCGGGCTACAGCGCAGGCACTCAACATCCCGACTTGCTTCAACACCAGAGCTAACAATTTAAAATATTAAATATTTAATTTCTTCAAGTAGGAATCAAACGCACAACCTGTAGCATTTACAGTCACACACTTGCTACGCCACGCCACTACGTCACGATTAAAAAATATATAAAAAAAATAAGATATTTATTTTAAATATTATTTACTATAATAAATAGAAACTTAATAATAAAATTGTGTAGATAAAAACCTTAACTGCGGTAATACGGTGTTGTCAGGACGAATCTGGCCAACGTTGAAAATAATTTCGGATCGTGGTAACGGCCAATTTGATCTGGATGCTATAAAACCGACCTGCGGCAAAAGGCAATTTGTCAAAATGCGACAACCACCTCTCTCTCGTACGAAAAGATCGACTGTTTTATGTTATACTTGGTATAATATTATATTATTTATTTATTTATCTTTTTAATTATTAGTATTTTTTTCAGCTTCACTCTGTATCACGCATATAGCAGGATAGGCATAGGGGGCGTAGTGTTAAGATACTCCGCTCCCTATTTTTTGCCGAATTCTGGAGAAATTGCGTGTTGAGTGGCGTAACTAAACGTCACGATTTCCCTAGACACCAGAGCGAAGTAGAATAAAAATTTTAAATATTTTAAAAATACAACAACCACCACTCGTCCAAAAAGATCAACCATTAAATATTCTTTATTTATTTCTCAAATTGATTGTTTCATCGAAAATTGAGGGCGTCGTGGCGCAAGCGTGAGACTGTAAACGCGATGGTTGTGGGCTTCATTTCAATGAAATTCATTATTTAATATTTTCATTTCCTCGCTCCTCCTGGTAACAAAGGGTTACATTGCGTTCTGTCACTCATAATGTTTACAATGTTCAATACGACGTGAAGTTAGAAATAATATTACTAATAGCAAAATATGCCTTACAAAGTTCTTTATCTCATTGAAAATCAAAATATACTAAGCGGTTATCAGGAAATTTCCGGCTACGAACGGGAACCTATCGAACCCACAACCTGTAACGTTCACGGTCACACGCTTGTGCCCCTGCGCCACTGGCCTCACATTCAGACAATCAGAGAAAAATTTTGCAAACGTATGTATAATATCCTAAAGGTGTGGCTTAAATTATTATGAATAATTCAGCTCCGTTGTTGTTCAGTTGTTTCATATTTCAAGGTATTCGTTGAAAATGTCAGAAGTAATAAGTATATGTAGGCTTCTTGTAAGCGAAATTACTTTCAAAGTTTGCCCTCATTCGTCTTAGAGCAACATTAAGATTTTTGATAAGTTCTCCTTTCATGAGAATGTATCAACTTTATAATATGTTAAAATGTTCAAACACAGAACAAAATACGTTGTTTGGTTTACGCTTTCTACGGTGGTATTCTTTGGCTTTTTTTCTTTTCGACGTTTTTGAATGATTACCGACCTCTGACCTTGCCTTTCTTAAAATTAAAATATGCTTTATTTACTTTCAAATTGAAATTAAGTAATGTGAAACTATATACATAAATGTGATCGTGAGTTCGATGCTCGCTTGTTGAAAAGTAGTTAAATAAAAATATTTTAATTTCTTGAGTCTTATGAAACAACGTTAGGCATTGTGCTCACGATCCAATATACAATGTCCTTAAAATGGCCGGAATGTCGTGATTCCTCTTTTTGTCACTACTTCTATCTCTAACTACTCTCACTTTATATGAAAAAGTCGTAAGAATAAAAACAAATACATTACAATTCCTATCTTTCTGAGTCGGTTAAAATCAACAAACTAAACTAAGTCGATAACAAAGTTATTGGCATTTACATTAAGGTGCACCTCAAGTGGACGTGTAGTTTTATCGCCAGTTTTATACTTGTAGTTCGTGTATTGAGTTTGTTATAAAAACTTTATATTGTTCCAGGTCCCCAGCTTTACGGCGAATCATGTGTTGAATTTCAGTAACGGTTACGCGTCCAGTCTATCCACATTGGAATTGGAAGCTGCTGTTCTATCACCTGTACCCACTTTAATGATAAGGTAAGATTGCAAGACACAAGTTTAGAAGAAACTTGTAGAAACTCCTTTTTTTTTCAAATTATCATTAATAAAAAGATATTATAATTAAAATGTTTTTTTTTTTTTTAATTTTGTCACTCAATACGCAATGTCTTGAAAATTCAGCAGCAAGGAAGGAACGGAGTGTTTTATAACATTTTTTCTACCATGTCTATCGTTTAGAAACCTCCAGCAATATTTTTATACCAAAAAAAACAGCTTTAAGTTTTTTCCTGCATTATACTGGTGATTTATGTAGTTCAATTCTAATTCTTAATATATTTACTTTTTTAAAGTACGTGTAGTTAACGACACTTGCTAGAGCTTTCATATGAAAGAATTCTGTATATAATTTTCTAGCTTAAAAGTAAAATATCAATATTATATCTTTATGGAGTTTGTTTGATAATAAATATATTTTTAGGGTTCCACAGTCAAAAAGTAAAACGGGACCCTAATACTAATATTTCGCTGTCTGCTGCTGTCCTGCTGTCAACACGCCGTATATCATGAACCGTGATAGTTAGATATCTGAAATGTTCACAGATGATGAATTTCTATTGCCGCGATAGGCAAAAAGGACCTAGTGCTCAGACACTCTGTCCAATAAGTAGTAAGGACTGAATTTTAAGACATTGTATGTTGAGTGCCGGAACTCAACGCCGGGTTTAAAGAATATTTCAATTTTCAACAGGAAAGTAACATTACAAATACACATTTAATTTATATTCACACACGATATTTTCTTTAGTGAAAAAAGAACGTATATATATAGTATCATATAAAGGGGTCTAATTTTATTTGGATCCCTATTTTTCTATATACCTTACAGAAGCCTTTTCCGTATAATACTCGCATTTATGTATGTATACGATACTTTACCTAAATTGTAAGTAGAAAATGGGATCTAACTCGCTTCTGAATATACTTGGGGCTTATAAACATAAGTCAATAGTACATTTGAGGTCAGTCGTAGCGCAGGGGCACAAAGTGTGACTGCAAAACTGGTTATGGATACGATCCACACTCGAGGAAATGAAACATTTATTTACATTTATATTTTCATTTCTTCGCTCTGGTGTCGAGGCAAAGCGCGGCGCTGAGTTCCGCCACTCAAACACGCAATACTTCCAGAACTCGGCGAAAAGTGGGGAACGGAGTGTCTTAACACTTACCCTGCTGTGTGCGGGATACAGCGTGAAGTTGATTTCTGATTTGATTTTATATTTACTTTTTCTATTAATACATCGCAGGTTATTAGATTCTATTAATAAGTCTTTCCATTTTCTCTTTATCACTAAGTTCCCATAGTCTCATAGAAATAATATATTTTCACCATATTTTATTTAATTTATAAAATAATAAATAACGTAAATAATGTACATGATATCTAAATACTAATTACTATTTTTCTTTGATTTCATTTGACTATTGAGCAAAAATAGTCAAATGGAATCAAAAAACATACAACATAAATAAAAATATATTATTTTAATATATTACTAGGTTGCCTCTCAGAATTTTTAATATATTAAACCGTTTTGTGATGGGTGCTAGTTAATTTTTCCTCGTTAGATCTGCGTTGTTGTCAGTTCAAAAAAGTCAATTTTTAAAAATGTTAAAATCTACAGTAGGTAGATTTACTACAATATTTGCTTAGTCTCTTAACAAAGTTATTTATTTGGCTATATATACAAAGGAAATCCGGGATGAAAATGTTTATTATTTTTATTCATTCTCTCTACTCAAAGGTTTTGAAAATGCTTAAGATCTTCCAATCTCATATGTTTAATTATTCTACTATTATATATCTGTATATATACAATATCTATTATATATATTTAACATTTTTAATAAGTAATCAAGAACGATTTCCCCTAGGAAATCAAAAATACTAAGGAAATCGTTTTATTTAAACAAATGTTATTATTTTAAATGGAACTATTTTAACCGGATTAATCGCGTATATTTTGTACTTTTATACATTTTTGGAAACCCGACGTTTCGAACACTTTGCAGTACCAGTCTACCCGTGACCACGGACTACTGCATTAAAAAATTTATGTAATAAGAGTTTTTAAGACTACGTATTCTTTCAGATGTGAGGCTTCTATATATGACGTTTGGAAAGCAACAAGCAACACAATAGTACTGCGGGAACGCAGTGCCAACCCAGCTTCCGCTTTGGGAAGAAGTTTTACAGGTAATAAAAATGACATATGACATAACTACCAAAAAATCATAGATAAATATATTTTTTTATACTATTATATTTTCTTTTTTTTAAGCATCTTATGATAGATAATTCGCGCTCTATCTCGCATATAGCAAAGTAGGCAGAAAGCATTTAGTGTCTCTCATTGTAACATTCATTGACATTCAATGTTTTGTGTGTTTTGTGGCGGAATCTAACTCCGCAGTTTGTCTTATTACCGGAGCAATTTCGTAGTGGAGCGTATTCCCCAAATGGCAAACGAATCCGTAAATGTAATGCAATCCGCTACGTTTGCACGGTTGTCGCAGTCAGACACTGCGCCACAATTGCTTCAAAATCTGTACATGACAGACACCAACCTTTTGTGATTACGCATATAGCAAAAAGTTAAAATATTGATCCTATTAGGATCAAAAATTATAATAGGATCAATATTTTAACTTTTTTTCTTATTTAGAAAAAAATCTCTACTACTTTAGTAATATTTTTTTTTTCAGGAGGAGCCACAGAAACGTGCATACCTACTATACTGGTCGTTCTACTGCAATTATTTTTACAGTTCTTATTAGGAAGTTACACTGAAACATCAATAAGATAGCTGATTTTCAATAATTGAAACAATATTCGAAAGCTGTAACTGGTGTGTTATTGAAAATTGTAGTAAGTCAGGGTTTTAAGAGTTGTTTTAGTAAATTTTAAGGACAATACTATTATTTTGAACTTGTAGCGATATTAATAAATATTGTTAAATTGTATGTGTAAAAATAATTATATTTCTTAGGCTAAATTAGTAGTCAGTTTCAAGATTAATGTATCTGGCCTAATAATAACTATTACTAAGTTGTAAGTTTCGTTGCCTCAGCTTCAATACTGACGATTGTTTATTGAACATAGGAATTAAATGTAAACAATATTTCTTAATTGTAAATTTAAATTGTGTTATAAATCTTAAACTAAATCAATTGCGTAATTATAATGCCAATAGTAATTACTGATCTAAGAGTAGATAATTAAAATATTGCTTTAAAAATGAAAATTTGTGTCAAGCTAAGCAAATAATTGTTTTTTTTTAATATCACGTTTGACGCACGAGAATTCTATTATTGAGACACTGCTCCCCATTTTTCGTCCAATTTTCGAAACATTATGTTGTAAGTGGCGAATGTCAACGCTACGCTTTAATTTCCAGAGAGGGGAAATAAAATAACTTTAAATGCAATGCCCCGAATGGGGATTAAATTCACAACCATTGTGTTTACAATCAGAAGCTGTTCCACTGCGTCACGACGGCATAATTTCTATATTCTGGAACATCATTAGTTACATAATGATTATCTTGTTTTAAATATACAGCCCGGGACGTCTAAGCTGAGCTTTGCTTATGCGTGAGTGTTCATATAATGTAAGTATAACGTGTACAACAACAACCGCGACAAGAGGTTGTAGCTTCTTGTACTGATAGCAGCGTCACATATTTAAAATACTTGATATTTAATTTTTGTTTCCGAAATATCAGTGTACAAGAATAAAAAATGTATGATATATGATCGTGCAGTAAAAAAGAAAAAAAATGTGAATATAACGCTGTTCTTGACGATATAAAGCAATCATTAATTATTAACTAAAACGAAACATCAGACTAGAGGAAAAATGAATGAGCTGTTTATAAAAATAAAACACGTTTTTCTCAACCGAACGCGTTAGTAAAACGAATGTAATGAGCACAAACGTTGGATTTTTTTATGAATTTCTAATGATAAACTTTATTTCTTTTTTTCTGACTCTACTTTTATAATTACTCACACAAATGTAAATCTCAGCTTAAGCCTCGTGAATTGTAAATTGTCTATATAGATATGTAATTCACCCGATCGTTTTCAGAAAGGTAGTAAAACTAAGAAATAATATTTTACCATCCTAATATGACGTCATCGTGAAAATTAAATTAGACAAAGAGCTTGAATAATTTTATAACGTCTTGATTCGCCCAATTGTATTATTAAAATAGACTGATTATATAATATTAATTTACATGTATATAATGAAATGTATTTATTATATTAACTAGTGTATATATTATGTATAATTTATGATAATATGGATTAAGGTTAATAATGCTAAATTCCTATTAATGTTAGTAAAAATAAAAAAAATCTTAACTTACTTCTCATCTTTTTTTAGAAAGATATTATTTAGAAAACGCATAATAAATTTAACGCACCTTTATTTAACTTTGGGCAGTCCCAGGTTTCAAAGTTTCCTTGGATGAATTTCAAGAGGCTCAGTTTCAAATCCGCTTGCGTTAAAATTTTTATACGTTTTCAGAAAAAAAATTCTATCCTTAAATTATAATATGGAATAATACTTTAAAATGATAAAATAAAACTTTTTTTTTGTTATGACATAGAAATTTCTATTAAATGTAAATGGTTTCTCTTTTTCGCTAATATAGAAATGTTATAAGATAATTAAAGAAAGAAAAAAAAACTGATTTCGTAAGAGCTCACAGCATGTTTTGAACAGAATATAAGAAATATTAGTTTATCTATTTACCTTTGAAATATCGCCGACATTTTGGATAGATAGGCTCTCAAAGGACCTTTTGCAAGCTTCTCTCAAACAAAGGATATCTGAATTTTGCATTTCAGAACCCAATATTTACTTGAGTGAAACTTTAAGCTACAATACTATAAAATAACTAAATTTTTAAATTGAATGAAAGATTAAAAAAATTATATTACTTGTTATTCATTTATTAATTAATATTACGTACGTAACAAATATACTTAGTAGTATATAAAAAATTGTACAGCAAAATTTTCATAGGAATTATCTTCGAAAATGTAGTTAGACCCTTTTTATGTGTAATTATATAGTGAAAGGGTCAAGCCTCATAAATTATGATATAATATTGAACAAATTTAAGGTCAGTTGTAGCGCATGGGCACAACGTGTGACTGTAAATGCCACTGGTTGTGGGTTCGATCTCCACTCGATTAAATGAAACATTTATTTAAATTGATATTTCTTCGCTCTGGTGTCGAGGTAAAGCGTAGCGTTGAGTTCCGTCCTCAACGCTCAATGCCTTTAGAATTCAACGAAAAGTGGGGAACGGAGTGTCTTAACACTAGGTTCCCTCTGCCTAACCTGCTGTGTACAGGATACAGCGTGAAGCTGGTTTGAAATATTGCGAACTCTTAGACTATATTAATATATGTATGTATGTTCATTATATGTAACTAGGTAACATGAGGCTGTGTTTAATATTAATTTTAATATTTTGATTTTGCTGTACTGAATATTTTTTTAGAAACAAAAGCTCTAATCTTTCTTTTTAAGACTCTTATGTCAAATTAATATGTGTCCTTTGAGACAGAATATAGTAAAAACAACGTACAAACGAGTAATTTGAATTAAAAAAAATTAATATAACCAATTTCCGATTTAAGTTCATAAATTTGAAATATTATAGTATAGCAGGGCAGTTAAGTTAATGTAGTTTAGGGTCGCTTTATTCTCTGTTTTCCTCCCGATTTCGAGACTGCACGTTGAGTGGCGAAGTTTAACGTCGCAATTTTTTATTATTAGAGCGGAGAAATGAAAATATTTTTCTAGGCTACAAATCGAACCCACAACCAACGTATTTGCAGACACTGCTCCTGTGTGCTACGATAGCATCTTAAGCTATTATAAAATTATTTATTTTAATTGATATTTAATATGTCACACAGTCTACTCAATTTTGTTATACAAATGTACATTATTGCTACTATACTATAGAATATTATAATTATAATTTATTCGCTTATTAAATAAAGAATATGATGGTGCGTTAAAATAAAATTTCGAATATACTTAAAGTTATTATAATATGTTTAATTTAATATAAGTAGTAGGAATCAAGCATGGTAACCATGAAATGTACATACTTATAGGAATTAGGTTAAATATGTTTTTAGAAAATAAATAAAAGTTCTATATGGAAATTGTTTTATTTATAATATTCCGCTTAAACAGCTTGAAGTTTATTTTCTTACATATCAGAGTACGTGAAGGGGATCTACTGTTAGTGGTGACTTACTTTTAGACACTTTGTTCCCATTAAGACTCTTCTGTTACCCACTTCACGGCGAATCTTTGAAGGCATTGCGTATTAGGTGGCGGATCTCAACGCCGCACTTTGCCTCGTCTCCAGAGCGAAGAAATGAAAAAAATAAATATTTCAACACCTCAAGTGGAAATTGAACCTACAACCAGTCACGTTTACAGTTGCACGCTTCTGCCACTGAGTTACGAATTGCATTTCCCAGAGTGTTTTGATGTTATATGTTGATGACGCAAGTGTTACTCCTTCTCGTCCTCGACACCAGAGATATATTTCATCTCCTCGAGTGGGGATCGAACCCACAACCAGTCAGTTTTACAGTCACTCTTAGTGCCCACGCCTAGCCTCAGTATATGCAGTCGAGTTTTTTATTTTGTTTATAATTCACTTTTTGACATTAATTGGGTCATATTGTAGCGTTTACTACAAAACCTTAGGAAATCACTTTGCTTATTGAACAACAGGACCAAATATTGAAGATATTCTTACAAACAAATAAAGCAGTATTTATTTCAATATAACATTCATTTAAAAATATCATATATAATGTATAAATCCCCATAGGATTTTATCCCACGATAGGGGCGTACACTTTTGAGCCGTCTGGGTTATAAATAATAACACGTTTATATTTTTGATTATTTCATTTATACATTCATTTACTTATACAATTTCATATTTCTTAACTCTTTATTGCACATAAATCATTAAGAAATAAAATATTAAAAGGCTAGTTTAGTACAAAAGTGGGCTGAATTTAAAAAAAAAACTCTTCTAACCAACCAGTCGAAACAGATGACTATCAAACAGTAGAATTAGAACATAACATAGCTGGAATTACAAAAATCGTAATTATAATAAGAGCTAAGTCTTGTATAATTGAATTGTAGGTGTGTATTGAAGGTTATTTTTGAAATCATTAAATGTTTTTTTGCCAGCAAAAACAAGGCTTAAAGGCTTAAAAGTCAATCTTTGCCTTTTAAGCTTCTCTTTGTAATTAACGAGAACGAATTTCTATTTAACGACAAATATTAAACAAAGTTATATTTAGCTTCTAAATATATAGTCAGTCAATTTTTTACCCCTTCACGCTGCTCACGTAGCCGAGGAAATCTGGAAACTTAGTGTTAAGACAATCTGTTCTCATTAAGAGACTTTCCTAATTTAAGAGACCGTTCCCCACTTTTCACTGAATTTTGCAGGTGTTGCGTGTTGAGTGGCGGAACTCAACGCAACACCTTACCTTGCCACCAGTGAAGAAATGAAATTATTAAATATTTCATTTCCTCGATTGAGAATGCACCCTACAACTATCGTGTTTGTACTCACATGCTTGTGCCTCTGCGCCACGACTGTGCTCCATATGTGTATTTCAATACAACATACTTTTAAAAATATCCGTTGGTTACTGAAGGCTAATGTAAAATGGCCTCTTATGCCTTTATTGGAATCACAAGTGAATTTCCTGGGTGATGGGATTCTTACAGTAAATCAATGGAATGAGATATTTTCGTTTTTTAATTTTATTTTATATAAAAAAATAACTTTTTCATCTTATCATCACCACATCGTGATTAGTTAGTCCGAAACATAACTTTTCAAGAAGCAACTATCTTACATAGTTTTCTGTATCAAGTCGACTACTATTCCTGTAAAGTAGCGAGGTAATTAAAATAAACTCGCTGTTGAAGTTTCTAAGATAGATTGCTTACAGTTTAGGTATTTACAGAGGATATCTGAATTTTTTGTTGAACTTGTGAATAATTTGGTACCTGATTGACTGGTGAAATTAAAATATTTTAATGACATTGTTAATGAATCAGCTTCACGCTGTATCCGGCACATAGCAGGGTAGGCAGAGGGAACCTAGTGTTAAGACACTCCGTTCCCCACTTTCTGCCAAATTCTAGAGGCATTGCGTGTTGAGTGGCAGAACTCAACGCCGCACTTTGCCTCGACACCAGAGCGAAGAAATGAAAATATAAATGTAAGTAAATATTTTTTCTCCTCGAGTGGGGATCGAACCCACAACCAATCGATTTTACAATCACACTCTGTGCCTTGCGCCACGACTGGCCTCAAAACATCGTTAACATTTTTTTAAAATAAAATAATTATATTTTTTTTTGGTTACATAAAAAGAAAATAATGTTAATACATCCTGTATCTTATTTTTTGTTAATTTAATGTTATTATCTGTAAAATACTACTAACTACTCAAATACGTATCAATTACCTACCTTACCTTACCAGATACCTACTATTTATAGTTCTATAAATCTATTCCGGAATGGAACATAAAAAACGCACACATATTCTTTAACATTTATATTATGAATTCCACCATCACCACCAGCGATAATATAATGAAAATTCGACGAATTAAGCAAAAAAAAAGTTGAATTCCTTTTTATAAGATCCACGATAAAATAAACTAATCTACTCTATAAACGACAGATGAGCCCATAGTTTCTGCTATACAGAAACAAGGTCCCATTTCTACGGTTGTAAACTTGTACGCACGTCAGACCGTACTCTGTACATAAAGTACACAACATAAACCTTTTTGTGCAACCATTCGTCAACGTCCACGTCCATACACTTTGAAGTTGTAGCTTTTTTTTAGTTTCACGCTGTATCCCGCATATAGCACGGTAGTCAGAGGGCATCTAGTATTAAGATTTTATGGTTCCAACGTTCTGTCTAATTTTCGAGACATCGTGTGATGAGTAGCGGAGCTCAGCGCCGCGCTTTGTGACCAAAGCGAGAAAAATAGATCTCCGAGCGGTAATCGAATCTACAACCGTCGCGTGCAAACAAACACTCTGCTATTGTGGCCCAACAGCTAATAAGTAATAACAATAAATCCGAAATCCCCCCAAAAAAAGGCACAAAAAAACGAAACAAACAAAAATCAAAGCCATTTTGAATTATTCATAACTCATGTGAGCAATAATAGCAGGTGAATATTTTTCTTTTGTGCTCACTGAGTGAATCGCCCTGGAGCCTGCGACCGAGTGATAATAACTCATCGATTGTTTACTACCTACTACCTATACCTACTACCTAACTGGGGGGTGTCTGTAAATCCGTTGTAGATTTTTTAAGCGGTGGCTTATGAGAGGACGTTCTCTTTGGAGCGTGTTTCGTAAAAAGTTTCCCGATTAACTACTTTTTTTGCTAAATAAATTTAGCTATATGTATGTACTTTATAAATATATTGAAAATTTTAGTGTTCAAATATTTTTTTATTTGGAATTATTTATTTTTTATATAAATAAGAATTAAGGTGACTGAGTTTGGCTGGTGATTGACTTAACAAATAGACTTGGATTGGTTTAAAAAAGTAAGATTTTTGAGAAAGATCCCTTATAAAATATGAAATAATTTGAAGCCAACATAGTATTTTTAAGATTAAAAAAATATTGACAAAAACTTACTTTTATTTATCTTTGAAACATATTTCAATGATATAATCAAATTCAATCCTATCTACTTTTATTTCTTATTATATATTTTTAATTTTTCTGTTACTTAACAAAATACTAACAGCAATTTTTTTATTTCAAATTATCTTATTTTATCAGAATTATAAATAAAATCAACAATAAAATCTTAATATTTTTTACAGTGTCATGTAGGGAAGTAAATTTGCGGTCCTGGTTCCCATCTGTATACGAGATAGCTCATCAGGGTCGGCCTTAGATTTATCGTTGGTGCCCCACTATTCTACGTCAAGTGGTAGTCCCACCATTTAGCAATTTTGATGAAAGATTAACACTAGATTACAGCGGTAATGTAAACGATATAACAGTTTATTATAATCATGTAAGCCATTTTAGCTTCAAGAAAATTGGTTTCATGTTTAAATTATTGAAATATGTGATTATTTTCGAAATATTAGTTAGTTACACCTCGAGAATTCGGCGGTAAGACGGAAACTTAATAAGAACGGAGTATCTTGACACTAAATTCCCAGGTTCCCTCTGCCTACCCTGCTGTATGCGGAATACAGCGTTAAACCTCAAAAATAATCATGATTTCTATGAGAAAAGCACGTGTACCATGTAGATATTATAATTTATATAAATATGTATGGACTGCATACCACATATATTATTTACATCTTAATATATTTATTAATAAAGTAAATATTTTGAGTAAACCCTAATTTTTATTAAACAAAAATTTTATGTTATTTTTTATTTTACTAACATAGTTCTTAAGTAATTCATTGTACTAACCAACTATGAGCCTGTGTCGCTTGGAAATAAAAGATTTTTTCATCAGAAACAACCTCCAAATGGTCTAACACCCGATACCTACTGCAACAAACACCAGCACAGTAGTTCTATATCCCTAGTTGATCTACTTTTGTTGCGAACAGTACTAAAATATGCTCAAAGCTGCTATTTCCGAAGTAATCCTGTCCGCTTCGGTTAACGGTCGTTCTAAATCATCACGGAATCTGGATGAAAATTTTAATCGACTCACTACATTAAGATAAATAATGCTAGCTTAGGACGGCGTTGGGAGGTTTTAAACTGAGCAAGAATATAATTAAACAATTATTTTATGTAATGAAATATTGTTTTGTAATAAGATATTTGATTTTTGCGTTTATTATATTTTTTATAGCAGTGTCTTAACATTAGGTTCCCTCTGCGTACCCTGTTGTGTGCGGGATACAGCGTGAAGTTGATTTTTATAGCTTCACAAAGTTTTAAGTTGCTAGTAATATTTGCTAAAATATTCCCTATTCTGTTCTTTTCGACATTTATAGAAGAAAAGTAGGCACTACGTAGGCAGAAGGAAGCCTAGCCCGCCCCCTTCCGCAAAAATCTGGAGAAAGGTGAAACTCAACACCACGTTTTGCCTCGACACCACAGCGAAGAAATTAAAATATTAAGTACTAAACTTTCTCGAGTTGGCATCGAACCCACAACCTGTCACGTTAACAGTCACACGCTCGTGCCGCTGCGCCACGACTGGCCTCAATTACCAAATAGGGTATAAAGAATACATAAAATAATATAAAATATTATATTTGTACTACTTTAACATAAATGATTTGAATACCATTTTTTTCTTGACACCAAAACACTAAAATCTAGACAAGTTCGCCTTTTACACCAAATATCTCCCAAACTTCAACAGGAAGTTTATTTTAATTACCAACCAGTCACTTTGCGAGAATAATAGTGGTATTAATACCGAAACTCTGCCGTGCGAAGTTGTTATTTACATCTTTAGTATTAGCCTAGTGTAATTGTTTGGCATTGGCGATACCTTCGAAATGTAAGGTTTTTTTTTTCTAAATTTTGTAGTCTTAGGCTTCATGTTTATAGTAGCTTGTTGTCGTTGGATACAATGTCATATTGTAAGCGTGTTTACGAGTTCGATTCCCCCTCTAGTAAATGAGTTAGAAATGAAATTTCTCGTTCTGTAACAAAGTTTCTTTGCATTCTATTAATCAAAAAGTGTTGAATTTAGCACACAACCTTCCTCGATACACGAACTAGCCAACACAAACACACATTTTTTCAACTCCAACCAGTACGTCTTGAGATTAGAAATGTTTTTTTAACATTTTTAAAGTGTCATTCCACATTTAGGAAAGAAAAATACTTATAGAAGAAAACGTATAAAAATTTGAACGTAGCGCCGTCCAACAGGTTTCCAGAGAGGCTCTGGTTCAAAACCTGCTACATTCAAATTTTTATACATTTTCGTAATAAGTATCAAAGTCTTTTACTTTACAAACATAAATATAGAAATATAAATGTCCATACATTAAATACATGAATTATATTCAAAGCTCCCAATTTGAAGTTTTATTTAAATAACAGTGTCCGTCTCATAGCTATTCTTTTTGATCGACATTCACCAAGCGTAAAATGACGCGACATTTCATAATGAAGCTTCACTCAAACAGAATATTATAGCATCTCTCGGTAATAAGCGCGACTAGAAATATGTCACTGGCCACTTGCTACTTATTTTTTGTCATTTATTTTAAATTGCTCGTTTCTACTCGAATATACTACTATTCGAGTAGGGAGAAAGTAAAGTAAAGTAAAAATTTAGTGGTCAAAATATGAAACATTGTGTGTGTATAAGTGGCGGAATTCAACGCTGCGATTTTCCTTATCAGGAAGTCAATTATGCTTTCGAATGGGCATCGAACCCACAATCATCACATTAAAATTCAAACTACTCTCCGCTAGGACTTTTAAGCTGTATGGAAAATAACACTCATGCTGTACTTTTCACTTTATTCCACACATTGTTTGTTATTTAGAAAATGTCTCTTTGAAATTTTGGTTTCTTTTCTACAAATCCACAACATGTTAAGTGCATAAAAAAATTTTTTAGCACGACACAAAGAGAATACTGCACAATAAACTTTAAAACAGTAAAAAATTGGGTCAGATTAGAAATACTTGTCTGAGTGCCCTTTTCGTTGAACTGTACACACCGTGTATTTATATTTCATATCCAAATACACCTTGTGCCTTATGTAATAAAGTTGAAAATCGAGTGAAAATTTAAAACGTAGTTTACTATTACTGTTAGTTTTCCTTAAAACACCCTTAGTGGAACTAAAAGGCACGTTCGCACTGTTTGTATTCTGTAGCTTCTCTCACCTAAAATCCTCGATATTAACTTTTTTGACACGCCATACAACATTTCAATTAAACCACTCTGTTTCCTCGTTGTATGTCTTTTGTATTATATTTTAGAATATATCATATAGAAATTTTATATTGTTTTTCATTATATTGATTTCGTGCATGTGTTATTTGTTGGGGGGGTGGGGGTTCGAGGGGTTGTTGGGGGTCTTAGGAGAGTTGTTACAATTTTTACTTTAGGTTCCATATCTCGCTCAAGAAAAATTTTACTATGTCAATCAATTGAGTGCCATTCCTTCTGTTTTTAAGACAGTCACCAAAATATATTATATAATCAACAAAATCAAAGACCACTTCCACTACTACTTCTGCTTAAATTTTATTTTTTTATAAAATTTAATTTGTGATAAAATCTTAATATTTTATATTCTATCATATATGGCATTAAAGAAATATTTGTTAAAGCACGGTGTTGAAATCCACCACTCAACACATCTTTCTATTTTTCCCAATTTTCCCTTTTCAAGACATTGCGCGTGGTATGGTGAAACTCAATGCCGTGCGGTCTTACCTTAGCGAGGAAATAAAAATTCTACTCACAACCAAAATCTTACCCACAACAGTCGCATTTACGGTCAAATTTTGTGTTACTGAACCACAACGATCCCAAAAACTATCATTAAAGTAATTAATTTTCACAGATAGGTAGCTAACGTGCATAAGAGACTTGCATTCTGAAAAACAGTATTGTTATGAAACTTTAAAGAGCGTTACGGTTTTATGAATGCAAAGCCAGAGGTAAATTTTCTCTCAAATTTTCGTGGACAGGTTAAGCAAAAAATAGAATTTTGAGCATGATATCTCTTGACATCATCACTACGTTTGAGTGTATCTGACCGAATGCGATACTACGTTGGAATATTTTTACTAAAAATGCAGATATTTTCAGTAAATTAAAATTGATATTGAGCTTGTAATCAATATTTTTAAATTGCACACTAAAATGAATTTTAGAAAATATAATAATAATACAAAAGGAAATAGTGATATATCGTTATGTCCAATATAATCAACCCTTCTAAATGGGCTTCAGCCCATCGTGTCACATTTTGTCCCACTATACTACAATAGTCTTTTTCTCATTTATCTATTTATGCCAATTAGTTATTAATAAGTTTATGATAATAAAGCTTTCCTTAAAATTACAAGGACATTATGTTATTTTACATTAGATATTTAAGCGCAATACTTAAACGCAGGTGACATACAGACTGCAAGAGTGACGAGTAAATTATACAAAGTACGAATTCAAGATATTTGTTTATCGGAGTATCTTATTACGTATTACGTATAGTATCACAATTGATTTTAGTATGCTACAACAAAATTAAACATCATATTGAAACTTGATTATGCTCCAGGCTCACTAACAGTACTTTTACTATAATATAGTTTGTTAATAGTTCAATATCAAAATGTAGTCCAAACAATCGAGATATTTTGTGCTACAATATGTGTACAAAGTACAAACTGAACACATTATGTATAATAAAGCTTAACCAATCCGTATTATTTCCTTTATTCGTTTTATCTTATAACAAAATTCTAAAAACAACGAGACCAGTCGTGTCGCAAGGACACATGCGTGTAACAGTAAATACAACAAATTGTGTCAATGCCTCCAGAATTCGGTGGAAAATAGGAAATGGAAGTGTTTTTATGTGAATAGAGTGTCTTAAAACGAGGTTCCCTGGTTATCTCTACCTACACTGCTATGTGTGGGATACAACATGAAGCTAAAAAACAACAATCCGTAATATTTAAAATTATTACAAATTATTTAAAAAAAAACTTAACAACGGAACGATACAAAATTATTAAATGCATTGTCAGTTAACTATTAAAATTAGACATAAAAAAGACTTTCCTTTGTTGTCCAACCATGTGTACATTGTACCCGGCCTACATTTACCAGTTCACTGCTTGCAGCTGCATCCAAAGGGTTATTTCTCAAACGGGCGGGTAATAGCTATCATTTATACCGCCGATCACAGCTGTCAGTCGATACTGAACTTAATTTTACCTCTAATATGTCAAGGTAAGTGAAATTAATGATTGCGACGAAAAGATTGAACGATATTATCTGATGTTTAAGTGATCTATACGGTCTTAGTATGTTTAGGGTAAGCTGGGTTAAGTTGGATCAGTGCTGGATACATTTAATTAGTTATTTTGTGAATTTGTTGTATTTGTTGTATATTGCAAGTAAACTAGGAAAATGTAAAGATTTTTTCTATAATGTGCTATTCTATGATATAATAAAATGTAATTATGTCAAAAATCTAATTTAAAATCAAAGCCTAGATGAACGCTGATATTTTCTTTATTCTCTAAATAAGCCTTGCCTATTGAGCCGTGAATGCCAATGACAGCATAGTTTTTTTTTTCTAATAGTTCATGAAGAATTGGAAGGAGAAACCTTATTGGCAGGCATCCTACTCATATAAAAAGAAAATAAATGTTAACAAGAAATATCCATTGCACTACCTATTTACTTTTCCAGTTAATGGATACTCATAGTCATTCATAATAATATTCGGTTCAATAATTCGATAAATTGACATTTCTTATTATATCACAAATCACTGAACTTGATAAGGGCTCGTTCTAATCTTCATTTATAAATAAAATTTATTCAATTATCACATTAGATTTCCTTCGCCTGATATAATGTTAGCTTAGTTAATAAGGTGGAAATAAATTTTTGTATACTAACTTTTACTAGTGGCTGCACCTGCGTGGTCGTTCAATACTAACTCTGGCCGTACAGTAAAGATAGATGTATATTTATAGTATTTGTCTATCGTAAAAAATATATATTATAGATTTGCGCTATATCTTGCACATAGTAGGGTAGGTAGAGGAAAAGTGGGAACCTAAGTTAAGACACTCGTCCACGACGCACGTTCCCATAAGAATTTTTTGTAAAAATATTTTGATTTTTTTATAATATTAAGATATACGCAGAATAGTGGGTCTTAATTTTAAGCTAAACGACTAATGACGAAATTCCACGTATAAAATTAATTTCAAAATATTCTTAACTGATTTAACTAGTTGCTCTATCCATATTTATATTTTATATTTTATTTCTAACTTGCATATTTAAATTTTTCAAAACAAATATAATATAACGTGAATATTAAAACAAATTGTACGATATTTTACGACGTCTGTAAACAGTGACTCCAGACTCCAGGCCAGTAATAAAGTTAACGTCGTTCCCATATCTCCGAACGTTACTCTTTCAAAATATGGATTGAGTAAAAGTCGTAAAATTGACGATGAAAGATTTTAACAACCCCCAACCCCCAACGCTGGCGAAGACACTGATAAACCAGATAACTGAAATCGAGTCGTACGTTCTGGTTTACCACCACTTTATATTAGAGGCGAAGATAAATTACTTTAATCGCGAACGTTTAAGTGCCAATTTATAGATATGCTCGTAATAATTTAGAAGTCACGGTTGGTTTTGCAAATAAATGGGCAAGGCGTTCTGTAAAAACTCCCTCTCTCTCTCTTCCTATCCTGCTGTGTGCGGGATACAGCGTGACGATAAAACAAAGCGTGTTATCTACATTATATAATTATATTATGAGGCCAGTCGTGGCGAGGGTTCACAAAGTGTGACTAGTTATGGGTTCGATCCCCTCTCAAGGAAATGGAATATTTACTTACATTTATATTTTCATTACTTCGTTGTCGTGTCGAGGCCAACCGCGGCGTTGATTTCCGCTATTCAACACGCAATGCTTCCAGAACTCGGTAAAAAGTGGGATACGGCGTGTCTTAACACTAGGTTCCTTCTGTCTACCGTGCTAAGTGTGGGAAACAGTGTGAGGCTAAGTTATTTTAATTTTATAACTATATTTAATTACCTCACAAAAACAAAAGCTTTGATTATTCTAATTATCACTTCTAATTATGATTATGCTTTCTTTGATTATATCACAATTGGATTTTCTTTTCTATAACAATTAGATTGTTTTTTCATAAAGCATTACTTCTAGCGTAATAAGTACCAGGTAAGAAGTCCCTTTTACAATAGCCAAATCTATCAATTCCCAAATATAATGACAGAATTAAATTCAACGAAACATTTTAAAAGTAAACATAATCTTAGAAATCCTTCATTCTCCCTTTATTGCTTCATTTTACGCTTGAAGGGGATCATTACTAAGGGAGTAATGACCCTTTCTGAGGATGAACTTCTTATTTTTTTCTATCAAATTCTTATATATTTTTCTTATATTTACATTTATTAACGTTATAATATGAATACAAAAATGATTAGGTCTCGGTAGGTACATTGTAATAAAACTTTTGTCTCTACATTTTCGCTTTTATTTTTCTTTTGTTTTATTTCTTTTAGTAAGCTATCTCATTTTTTGCTATTTCGCATAAATAACTGTTTGTGGTCGTAAGCCATCATTATAATAAAATAATTGAGTATGGGACGTACACCGTTAAAATTATATGACTATTTTTAAAATGGAAAACATACAGTCAAAAATTCTTTGTCATTAATATAAGAAGATTAACGGAGAAGCTTCGACGGAATGTGAGGCACGGATGTCTTGATGGGAACGGAGTGTCTTACTTCCTAAGTTCACAGGTTCCCTCTGCCTACTCTGCTGTTTGCGTGAAGCTAAAAAAAAAAATAACAGGTGATGTAAAGTAGTCAGAGAGAGCTCTGTCTAATATTAATCGGTAAAAATCGAAACTGAAAACTGAAAAATAAGCGTATGTAAGAATAAATTCCGCTTATTTTTCAGATATTGTATGTTGTATGATGGAAATCAATCTCAGATTTTTTTTCATTCAAGTATGATAAAAAAAAATTAAATTAGCTTCACGCTGTATCCCGCACACAGCAGGGTAGGCAGAGGGAACCTAGTGTTAAGACACTCCGTTCCCCACTTTCTGCCGAATTCTGGAGGCATTGCGTGTTGAGTGGCAGAACTCAACGCCGCGCTTAACCTCGACACCAGAGCGAAGAAATGGAAATATAAATTTAAGTAAATATTTCATCTCCTCGAGTGGGAATCGAACCCACAACCAGTCGGTTGCAGTCACACCTCGTGCCGTTGCGCCACGGCCAGCCTCTCCTCTTCTTCAAGTATGATGATATGAAAATACTACAATTACTTAGGTTGTTTTATTATGTACAACTATAATATGTTCAAACAAAAAAGAAATCGCCACATATATTAATCGGATGATATATTATTTTATAATAAACTATAAACATTTATATTGAGGCCAGCCAGCTGTAAAGGAGACAGGTGGGTTCGATTTCCACTCGGAAGAAATTGAATATTTAATAGTTTCATCTCTTCGCTCTGGTAACGAGAGAACAACTAAAAAAACTATAAAAAATACACAACATTAAAAGAAATTCGTACTCTAAGCAGAGACGATGTCGTAAATTAAACAAAAGCCTCATAAACACTTGAGCTACCTTGCGTAACGCGCGACCTGTCCCGTGAATTATTAAATCCGTGGGTTACTGAGACTTGGAGTGCGAGCATTGTAACTTTAAATGCTACTATATAATAATTTTAAAAATAAATGTTTTATTTAGCCTCACGCTGTATCCCGCATGTAGGAGGGTAGGCAGAGGGAACCTAATTATTCTAAGTTAAGACACTCCGCTCCCCAGTTTCCGCCTAATTCTGGAGGCATTCCCTCTTGAGCAGCGGATATCAACTTCACTATGCCTCATTACCAGAGCGAAGAATTAAAAATATTAAATATTTATTTTTGCACAGTCGAAATCGAATCCACAACCAGTCGCGCTTCCAGTCACAAGCTTGTGCCTCTGCCTCCACGATTGGCCTCAGAAAAAAGTAATTAAGTAGGTAAAATGGCGAGTTTGTAAAAGTGCTTTCAAAAGATAACCATAGGCCAATTTCCATTCTTCCGTTCCTGTCCAAAGTCCTAGATCGTATTGTCCATGAGCAACTATACGTATTCTTACATAATAATAATATCCTTTCTCCAAACTTTCCTTTCCAATCAGGTTTCCGCCCTGGACATAGCACTGTAACTGCATTTAATAAAGTCTGTGATGATATTCGATTCGGTATTGACAACCAGCAAGTTACTCTACTTGTTCTGCTGGACTTCTTGAATGCCTTCAATACTTTAGACTTTGATATTCTACTAGCCATATTAAAGTCCATAAATTTTTCGTCAACAGCTACTGAATGGTTTTCTTCATACCTACGCGGCCGCAGACAAAGTGTTATACTTGACGGTAGACAGTCCTCACTAAGCCTTATTAACGCTGGTGTGCCTCAGGGTGGTGTGCTGTCTCCTCTCCTTTTTTCCATTTTCATTAACACTCTCACTCTACACATATCATCTTTCTATCATCTTTACGCTGATGATTTACAAATTTATACAACCGTACCCGCGAATGAAATTTCTAACGCGGCTGCTAAAATCAACTTCGACCTTCAGTTAATAAGTATCTGGTGTAAATCATTTGGACTTACCTTAAACCCAAATAAATCTCAGCTATGTATTTTTGGAAACTCTAAACAGCTATTTAAATTACACAAACCTCCACCATCAGTTTCACTTGATGATATTTGTTTAGAGCCTAGTGTGAGTGTTTTGAACTTGGGAATCAGAATGGATAGCACATTTTCCTGGTCACCCCACGTTACTGAGCTTAGTCGCAGGATTTTCTCCGCCTTAGGGGGATTAAGAAGATGGAAGAACCTGTTACCTTTGAAAACTAAAATATCCTTAGCCAACACTCTTCTCCTGCCCATTCTAGATTACGCTGATTCTTGCTATCTGGATTTGTCTCAACAACTGCTTAATAAGCTCGAGCGTCTGCAAAATCTTATTATAAGATTTATATTTGGACTGAGAAAGTACGACCATGTGTCACAGTTTCGTGCTCAATTGAAATGGCTCTCAATAAAACACAGACGTAATCTACATTCCCTCACTCTCCTATATACCATCCTATTACTCCTTCGTACCTTAAAGAACGGTTGAGTTCTCCGTTCCCGCACTGACAACCTCCTTGAAATACCTTTGTCCCGATCGAAATGCTATGGTGACTCCTTTACTGTCAAGACAGTAAAGCTGTGGAATGAGCTGCCACTGAGCATTAGAAAATCTCAGACGGTTGGAGCATTTAAAAGCCGTCTTAAACATTACTACCTGGAACACAGTCCATAAACGGATATATATACGCTTAGTTTATGTATGAATGTATATGTATGTATGTATATGTATGTATGTATCTATGTATGTATTTATGTATGTATGTATGTATTTATGTATTTTTGTATGTATTTTGTATATGTATCTATATATGTCATTTTATTTATATTCATGTATATATCAATGTAACGAGCGTGTAGCTCGTTAAAAAAATATGTTATACTTTTTGCACGGCTCTGCGATTTTGTTTCATTAATCCTGTATTGTTGGTTGCCTGTAAGAGATCGCTCTTAGCGATAAGGCCGCCATTGCACATTGATCTTATGTACTTGTATATCAAATGTATAATCCAATTGTAAACGTGCAATAAAGTGTTATTATTATTATTATTATAAGATATTTAGTTAATTAGGCACATTTGGGAACCAAGCGTTAAGACATTCTGTTCCCGCTTTCCAATCTTCGAGACATTGCGCGTTGAGTGGCAGTCAATAGCGCTTACCTTTCTATATTATGCGCGCATGCGTCAAAAAGTTCTTGCTTTATGAAATTTGGAACTAATAAAGCTCATTATCTTATGCATTAAGCCGACGCAGAAGAAAATTACAATGATTTTTTTCGTTATTTTATATAACTATGTACAACTATGTACATACATAATATGATAAACATGCTTTTTTTAGTTAAATATTTCTAATAGATTTTTTTTTAAATGCAATACTTTAAATGCATTTAAAGGAGTTACAATTCAGTCTTCATGAAAACTAAACCTGAAATACTTATTTAGAAAACACTTATCTTACTACTTTATTTTTCTCGCTGCGCGGGGTTAAGTTACGCCAATAAACACACAAGGAATTCCAGTAGAGCGTGGAGAAGTGCGTGGGCGGAGTGTATTGACACCAGGCTCCCTCTGCCTTTCTTTCTCTGCGGTATACAGCATGAACCTAAAAAAAATACTAAATTTGAACACCCTTAAACAAATCTCACCTCTAAACACCCAAAAAAAAATTAACAACTAAAAGAATCACCACTTCAATACAAAATTTAAAATAAATAAAAATATAAAAAAATCAACCGCTTTGAATATCCGGTTGCACTCTAAGCATTCAATTGCATTAGACTAGTGGCCAGAACATAAATTGCACCAGTCGATGTCCTGCGATTTATCTGCTTGTTCTGTGTGGCCGCACAATAACGTCTTGAATAAGGTTGCAACTTTATTCCTATAGATACGAGTAGATCCACCGTACTTTGTGATATTTTATTATCGCTGTCAGTTTGTTGCTGAATTATGTTCATTTGATTGTATTATGTAGTTATTTTCTCTGTTAGTGCGACTGGTTGTGGGTTCAATTTCCACTCGAGGAATTAAAATATTTAATATAGATTTTTTTTATTTTCTTTGATTTGTTTTTTCTGTTGTCCCGGCATTCAAATATGCAAAGCCTGCGGAATTCCGTAAAAAATGGGTAACTGATTGTTTTAACACTATGATCATTGTGTAGATACAGCGTCACGCAAAAAAATAATTATTATTTCTCAGTATATCTTAATAGCGAATATAGCATCCATTTTTGGTTACGAAAGGTGTTAAGTTAATGTACTTAATTAATAATGGTAGAGTTATGTCGCATTATTTAAAAAATAATGTATGGTATTTAATATTGCAGAAAAAGGTGAAAATAATTGTTTAACTCTCATCAAAAATTGATGACTAATGATCTATACCAAAATGAATACTGATCCATTATTAATTTTCCGCATTAAACCCAATGGTCATATATAAATAAAATAACCGTTATGCGGCGGAAAGTGGGGAACGGTGTGTCTTGACACTAGGTTCCCTCTGCCTACCCTGCTGTGTGCGGGATACAGCATCAAGCTGATTTAATTTAATAGTTATGCACACGTAACATATTCACCTAATATAAGGCATTCTCAATAAACGGACAATTTAATATCAAAATAATTTGAACTAGTAGCTCCATAGATTAGCGTGCTCAAACAAACAAAATCTCTTCTTATAAATAGTAATTAATATATATGAAAATAACATAGATCAATAAGTCACTAAAATAAAGCACTACAGATGCAGAAAGTGATCAGTGTCACGCATAGAATGAAACATAAAAAATAAGTTCATATCGGCTCACCGACATAGCGGGACGGACGTCACGCCGCGCCGTAAAACCGTTTGAACCCGAAAAATCCCAAATGGCACGTATTCCACATCCACGTATATTGGAATATAGAATTTTTATTGCTTTACAGCCATAACGTGTTTTTTTAAAATATATAGATATTGTTTTTGTATTTTAGATTTATATATTGTATTTTATTTTTTAAGCTATCGTGCAGTCTACCTGACATGGGATAGTTATGGATACTATGGTCGATCTGCGGTGTTATCAGCTGAAAACCTAGTGTCAAGACACTTTGTTCCCTCCGCAACGTTCAATTTTTCAAAATATTGTGTGTCGAGTGGCGGAAGTCAACGCCGTGCTTTGTCTTATTTACCAAAACATGAACAATTCAATTCAACTTTCCGCCGAGTGGAAATTGAACGTATAACCATCGTATTTATAGTCAAATGCAGTGCCGCTGCGCCCCGATTGCCCCTAGCGCCGACGAGAACTATTATTGTTTATAGAAATAAACAGATAAATTATTATTTATCATATATGCAAAATATAGCATGAAGCAAAACAAAAAATAATAGACAACACTGAGTCGCTGCCTCCCTAATTCAGGACTTTTTTTTATTTACTTATGATGTGAAAAAAATAAGTTAATTAATCACAATACGATTGATATATGATCACGAAATATTAAGAACTATCTATGGATAAGATTCCAAGAAACAAGTTTTATCGATAAGTCAATTACTGGCTGATTAGTGATTATTTGTTTTTTGTAGCTTCTACGTTTAGTGAAATAAAACTTTATGAGAATATGGATGAAGATATTTTATCAATTAACCATCATGGCGGGTTAGTATTTGATTCTGAGCTCCATGGTCGTGGGTTCGATTTCCATTTTGGAGAATATATGTATGATTTCACTTTTCCCGCTCTGGTAACACCAAATATATGCAATGCAAAATTAATTCTGCCACTCAACTCAAACTCTGTGAAGATGTTTTTTTACAGTCTACAAATACGTGGCCGAAACGTGGAAATCAAAATGTGACTTATACCAGACTCTTTGAGCTATCTGACGTATATAGATAATATAAAGATGGTGCATGAGGCCGTCGTGGCATGGTGACACAAGTGTTGGATTGTAAATGCGACGGTTGCGGGTTCGATTCCGACTTGGGACAATAAATTATTTAATATTTTCATTTTCTTGCTCTGACAACGAAACAAAGCGTGGCGATGAGTTCTGCCACTAAACACGCAATGCCTCAGAAATTGGAGAACGGAATATCTTAATACTAGGTTCCGAGGTTCCCTCTGCCTACCCTGCTATGTACAGGAAGCTAATGAAGATATACATAAAAAAGTATGTCTGTGACTAAAAAGCTACTATCACATTAATTAACAATTAAAATTTCCGAGAAGCTTCAGTGGAAAAAAAAAGAAAACTTCGTTTTAGCTCTTAGCTACACCACATGTTTAACATATTTAATGAAATCCGTGGTTGCCGGAGCTACTGAATTTTTATAAAGAAGATTTATTCCACCAACTCTAGCACTATAATAAAATAAGGTTACTTTTTACTTTATTTAGATTTATTTGCGAATATTAATAAAAAAAAAAATTATATGTATCACGTACATTTGTTACTTTGACGTTAAAAATATACAGAACATTTTATTAAGATATATATTTTTTTAAGGAATAAGAACTTACTTAATTGTTCAAATAACATAAAATCCACTTCAAAATATAATTATTTATTTTATATAGCACAAGATTTTTTATAAGGTATATTTTTTAGCTTCATACTACCGCACGTAGCAGAGTAGAGAGAGGGGTCCTGAGGGCCTATTGTTAAAACACTCTGTTTCCATTAAATTCTCCACTTCCCTCGTTCATGGAAAGACTTATTTTTAATATATGAATATTATCTATTCCAAGACACTCTTTCCCTTACTTTCCTCTTTTCGCTCAATTTTACAGATATTGAAATAAACATGTTAAGTGGTGGAACTCAACGTCGCTCTTTGTCTTGTTACTAGAGCAAGGAAGTTAAATAATTTACTCTCTTGAATAGGAAACGAACCCACAATAACTTTTTTTTATAAAATTTTTTGTAAAATTTATAAATAAAATAAAAGAAAAATAAGTGGAAATGTTTAACTGTAAATATATTTCAGCACAACGTTTCCAAGCATTTCGCTTACACATAATTCCTCGTTCTAAATAAAAACTAAAAAACCCACCTATACAAGGAGCAACGAACAATATAACCTAAGTGTTCGAAGTTGCCCCGCAGTTTTCCACTTCAGCAAATTGAAACGGCAAGCGCATTCTGACGTATTCAGTGTATTTGGTGAAATATATTTGTAAATCCGCTTTGGAAACGCAGAAAGGAAACCGTGCGATATATGTATGTAGGTACCTACGGTTGGTTCGTAAAGTTAAAATTGAAATTTTTAATATTTTGAAATATTCGAACGTTACGGATGCTTCGCATGTCTAAGTTTTGTCAGTAGTGATATATTTTTTTTGAAGTAAAGATATTTTTATCTTAAGAGATAGGAACATTTTTTTCTATAGGTATCTTTAATATGAGGAATACGGTAAAAGGCAAAAAATAAAATAAAATATTATTACTAAAACTACTGTCATTTTTCATTTATTTCATGGAGAAGAAGGCGAAGAAATACATACTCACTATAGAAACTCTTATTATATGTATTATAGGATAGCAAAACACGAGGTTATTTGGCAAAGACTTACAAATCTGTATGGTTCATGAATACATTGGCACTCTTAACATGTTCTCGACTATAGGCTTGTATCTAATATCTTTGGATTATAACAATATTTACAATTTCGACTTGCATCCGGTTTTAAATTTAAACAAATAGACTAGAAATAAGGAATTTAGTGATTTATTTACTACCAACGTTCTAACAAATATGTAAATTATTGTCGTATTATAATTTAAATTTTTGTGATTTAATTTAGATTCAATTTGAATACCATCAAAAAGACAAATGAATGATAGAAAATATCTTATCTTATTTTATCAGCTTCGCTGTATCCCGCACATTGCAGCGTAGGCAGAGGGAACCTAGTGTTAAAACACTCCGTTCTCCACTTTCTGCCGAATTCTGGAGGCATTGCGTGTTGAGTGGCAGAACTCAACACCGCGCTTGTCCTCGACACCAGAGCGAAGAAATGGAAATATACATTTAAGTAAATATCCCCTCGAGTGGGGATCGAACCCACAACCAGTCGGTTTTACAGTCACGCTTTGTGCCCCTGGCCCACGACTGATCTCAGGAAAAGGGTCTTAGGAAATACTTCACATAATAATGCTAAAAATAGAGGGATAAAGGGAAAAGGAAGGAAACTGGTCTTAGAAAATATTTCACATAATAATGCTAAAAATACTATACAATTGCCATATAAATCAAGAATTCAAGTCCCAAGACAAAAATTGTTTAACCTTATAAACATGTTGGCCCTCACCTAACGTCGATTTGTATTTTCCCATATAAAATATTCAGAACAAGTTTCTAAAACAAACATAAGTGGCCGGTAAGCGACAATGTCCAGGCTTTCCCGTCACGTAGTGTTTGTGGGGGCTCCTCGCCTTACCGAATTTGTCACTTCGGCTGTTCCGTCCTAATTACACTGTAGGTCTTGAAAGTGAATGTGTGTTGAAAGTATAAATACTCGATGTTTATGGTTAAAAAAAATGTTATAAAAACGATTAAATGTAATTTATATTTATATTTTTACTTGCAAATGATAGCGGCGTTAAGTTTCACCAAAAAACAATTCGGCCCTCTGTGAAAAATAAAGTAAATTTTATTATTATGCGTAAATTTTATTATTTTATTATTAATTATATTTCTTTATGCGGGATACAGCGTAAAGCTCATAAAAACAAAAACAGATTTTCATTTAGACGTTATTAGAAATAAATTATTTTAACATATACAAAACCAAATTTGTACCACAGTGACGCAAAATCTAAAGCCTTCGTATTTAGACGAATGTCTGTCTGTACTTATATAGAACTTTTAGTAATTATAATGCGCTAAATATAAGTTCGTTTCAAAGAATACATCTACATTTTCACCAACTAACAGCACAATGTGGTTTTAATAAGAGTAATGGAGTCTGCGAAGCGAAAAGGCACCGCATTCATTTGAAAATGCTTAGTTCGGTTATTTTGTACTTGTTATTTGTCTCTGATACACTTTGAATTTTAGTTTACGAGTTATAACGATAAGTCAAAATTGCAACTTAAATATACTTATGCTATTCTTTTTGTACTATTGAAATATGGTGTGAAAATAAAAATTCCGGTCAAGTGAGAGTCGTATGAGGGTTATTTACTAATTTCAAAATTGGAGGTCAACGGAAAGTATAACTTAACTTAAAAGTTAACAATGACAGTGTTGCATACGAGCGTATGTAAAAAAAATATATGAAATAAAATTAGATAATTATTAATTCCAGATTTTTGGTTTTCCTTTATCTTTATGTAAGTTCTCACTCTTTGTCAAATATCATAACACTAGGTGAACAGGAAGTACTATAACTGTATTAAAACAAAATTAATAATAATAATAATAATAATAATCATCATCATCATCATCATCATTGATAGCCATCGACCGTCCTTCGTTGGACATAGGCCTTTCCCAATTCTCGCCATCGCACTTCATCTTCAGCTCTTCGTACCCATCCGCTTCCTGCCAACCTCTTTAGATCATCGGTCCATCTGGTAGAAGGTCGTCCCATGGACGTTTTGTACGGGGTCGCCAATCTAAGATAAGTCTGCCTCAGCAGTTGTCGGTTCTACGACAAATATGCCCCGCCCATTGCCACTTCAACTTACCAATTCATTGAACATATCGGTAACTCTGGTTCTCCTCCGGGTTTCATCGTTTCGTATTCTATCCTTTAGAAATACACCGAGCATAGACATGTCTCCGCCCCGTATGTCATAACCGGAAGAACACATTGGTCGAATACCCGATTTTAAATCGACGACTTAACGAAGTTTTCCGTACTTTGCCCAACCCAATCGTATTCTTCTGTCAGCCTCTTTGTCGAAGTTGTTCCTGCCCAGATGTATTCCTAAAGAATTTCGATGCTAGCATTGTCCTCGACGATAACTGGCCTTGGGTCTACGAATGAATTGAACATTACCTTTTAGTCTTATCCAAGTTCATTCTTAATCCCATCCGTCTGGAAGAAACCCTTAAGCTTTGCAGCATCTCTGATAACTCATGCAGCGACTCGACCATTAAAACTTCAGAGGGTTTGGTCTTGTTTTGACGTCTTGAATTTGGGCAGTCATCAAAACGGCTTTATATAAACATTTAAAAAAAATCTAGCTTCACGCTGTATCCCTAGCGGGGTAGTCTATGACAAAAAAAAACATTTCAACATCTCGGTATATCGCTCACCATACGACTTGAAGTCGCTGCAGAGAATCGAGAACGGTCTAGGTTTCGATGGAGTCGAAGGCTTTTTTACAGTCCACAAACTGGAGATATAAAGGGCGATTATATTCTTCGGTCTTATCCTTATATTCGGGTATAGCCTGTCATATAGCCTTTTTGAAACTCAATTCAAAAATCGTCAAATCTACGGCAAGCCGATTTCATATGACTCTTGAGAACAGCTTATAGATATGGCTCAGAAGTGCTATGTGTCTATATAGTTCTTGACGCGCATTTTATTTATCACCTTTTTTGAAGAACAAAATGACCACACTTCTAGATCATGCCTCCGGCGTTGTACCCTTGTTTAAGACGATATTAAAAATACAACAATACGTCCATCAGCTCTTAAGAGTTCCGTTGTAGTACCGTCCTCCCCAGGTGCCTGATTATTGTGGAGCTGGTCAAGAGCCATACCAATTTCAGCAATCTCGACGTCTAGTAGCTCCTACGTGAAGTGACGGGTTATCTTGACGGGATTGAGAAGCGTGAATTTCGGTGCATAAGAGGTATGCAGTCCTCCATAGAAAATCTCGGCTTCTAACAATAGATCCGGTTTCGATTAAATGACTCGACCATCACGTATCTTCAGCTTTGCCAAATGACTCCTTCTCAATTGCTTAGCAAATATTTTTGACCCTCTATCTCGTTCTATATCACTTTCAGAGAATATCTCCTAGTGAATTTGAGTATGAGGTATACTGCCCGAGTGGATACACTGCTGACTTCCATCACATTACTAGATAAAAATTTGTTAACCAATATGCCAACCCTGCCTAGTAATGTCTTATCGCCCTCTCGATAGTTAAGAAGGTGGCCCCATTCCAGGGTTCAGTTAACTCTAGAATGTGCCAATTTATGCGTCTTAAGTTCGACTTGAGGTCACGTCATGGTCACGACATAGACGTCTTCCTTTAACGTACGAGCATTATATGTAGCCAAATGTAGTCGGCGGTGTCTGTGGATACAGGATCTCTGAGATTCTTCGCACCCTCTGGGCATTTAGATATCATAGCCCCCTTGCATCACATGTGAATAAACTATGCATAAAAGCTAATCCTTTGTTTGCGTGGAATTATATTTTTTTCTGTGCCTCAAATTACTCGATATTTGTTATTTGCAACTTGATACCTCTACGTGAATTTGGGAGAAACGGCCTTGACAAATGGACAGACAGACAATCGGACAAGTGAGTGATCATAAAAGGGTTCTGTTTTTTTTTCTTTTGAGGTTAAGTAAGTTTCATTAAAAATGACCTATAAAGATTAGAAAATCACACAACCGAAATAGGCTCCTTGGGGAGTGTAGGGGAGCATTAACAGAGGTTTTCTCAAAACTCCTATAGGAACAGGAAAAAGATGAGATTTCACAGAAAGGAAATTGCGGGAACTCGTATTATTTTATACCAGTTTTGATTACTTAGAACAAGCAATTTGATATGATGCAAGTTTAATACCAAAAACAGCTATACGTTTTAAAATAGAATCAAAATTTCCAATTATTCTATGAAATATTATTTTGAGCTGACTAGATGGAAGTATCCAATTACTTTCACTGATAGTAACACCGATATTGATAGATTTAAAAATAGCTGACTCCGCTAAAAGGCAGCATATGAAGTCTGGGCTTATGCCAATGTTAGCTAATATCAAATGACTAAATTGATAAGATTTGTACAAACGAGATCGTATGAGAGACTGAAAGTAGAGTAACGTTTACGGTTTTATAAAAAGTAGATACATAATTTCAATTACACACACGTTGAAGAAAAATCATTTGTTTTTTTATAGTTACATGTCAATTTATTATTCTGAGCTCAAATTATTATTATGGCTGTAAACGCGATTGTTTTGAGTTCAATCCCCGGTCAGTAGCAAAACATAAGCATCATCACGAAAATCTAGACTTTCAATTAAAAAAAAAACTAGAATTAGAATTAATGGGGAAAGTGGAAAACATTATGTTATAGGTTCATTATGCCTACCCTGCTGGGAAAAGGCATATGTTTAAAAAATATATACAATATATTTCTTCAAATCTTAAATATATATTAAATCAAACACATAATTTGTGCGTACAACCTCATTGGTCAGTCATTTAGACATTTCCCAGCTGCGTCGTAATTCTGTCAGCGTATATGTATGTATTAGAACTAAGAATATATTATGCCAATATATTTATTCGTATAAATTAAATAACCAGTTTGTAGTTTACAGTTAACACAAAATATATGCATTTTATGCCGAATGTACAGTGAACGTGTTGAATGGTGGAATTCAACGCCGCGTTTTAGTATTGCCAGAGCAAGAAAATAGGAATAATTAATTCCCCTAAGTCAGGATTGAACCTACAGCCAACGACTACATTTACAATCATATAGCCTCTCAAAGTATTGGGTGGGTTATACGCTATGAGTATATCAAGGTATACATACCTAACTAAAGATTGACAAAAGTTGTATTAAAGCGAAATATTAGGTATATTAAGTATAGAACAGTAACTTATGTCTGAAGAATGAGTACAAGTATATACATAATATGTGACAAATATATTTTAAAAAAATATTGAAGGTAATTCTTTTTATATTAAATTATTCATTCAAATTCTTCGCTCTGGTGTCGAGGCAAAGCGCGGCGTTGAGTTCCGCCACTCAACACGCAATGCCTCCAGAATTCGGCAGGAAGTGGGGAACAGAGTGTCTTAACACTAGGTTCCCTCTGCCTATCCTGCTGTGTGCGGGATACAGCGTGGATCTGATTTATTTATTTTATTTATCTCTACATTAAACAAAAAGGTTTTATATAATATAAAACAGGACATACAAATTTTCCAAACAATTCCAAGCAAAGGCTAATTTAAATTGTAAAACATTACTCTACCCTCTCAGAGCGATGCACGAAAAAGCTAAACACTAAAATAAAAGCTAAAAAGTGGAAAACGACATAGATCAGTGGAAAAACTAGCAGACCCGGTTTCAGTTGATCGATATAATTGGTTAATAGAAGAAAAAGTGTATGGCCTGATAGAGTATCTTCTTTTGTTTATGTTTCTACGGTTTTTGTATTTTGTACATGTTCAAGTAAAGAATAAATAAAATTATCGAGTTTTATATTATAGAGTTTTATATTTTATAGAAAAACACGCTTTTACACATTAATTAATGGATTGTCATCGGATTCGAATAGGTCCGCGCCCAAATTTTGCAAATTTGTATGCATATTTGTATGCAAAGCGGGTTCAAAATAGAATCGATTTTTTATAGATACTTGCATGATAAATGATAAATACTGATAGTATCACGTGTTACAGTCTCCTGAATTAAGACCAAATGTGAAGAAACGAGTGACTTAAAATTATATTTCTAATATCTATAATATTTCTTTGCATATTTCTATATGTTATTTTTGTATAATTTTTAGGCACAAAATCATTTATTTATCACTAATGGACAAATATTTTTTTATATATTTGATTTGATCTGCAACCTAACACAACCACGCGCTATAGAATCACAATTTTCGTAATGTAGAATAGAAACATTATTTTACACGACTATAGCTTCGTACAATTCCATTGTATACGATAGTTCACATTAAACAAAACATCTCGGCAAACTCCATTAAGATGAAATTACCGGCAAAATTCTATCTTGGAAAGCGCACTTCTAACTAGAGACAGCCTCAGAGACGAGAAATAGATTTGCACGAAAATTATTTTGCTGTGAACGTTTCGCGTTCCAGCGTTGGTGTCCTTTAACTACTTCTACCACCGATTGTATTGTGAATTTATAATTTTAATTGGTTTGTTTTATTCATTTTCTTATTTTAGGTCTTTTTTTAAAATATATATTTCTTAAATTTTAACTTAAGAAATATACAATTTAAAAAAGACCGACCGAGATATATATATTGTGATCTTAATTCTAATTTTGTTGATGACTTTAAGATATTATAACAAGAAAACTTTAGTTTAATTCAATATTGGCTAATATCGTAAGATTATTTTTTTATATTTGCTTATGCTCATTTTTTTAAAATATATAAATAATAAAAGGACTAAGAGGCCGTCGTGACGTAGTGGCTTAGCTTAGACTATGTTTTAAATACGCTAAGGTTGTGATGCCAAAGATAAAATCCCGAAAATTGGAAGAAAAGTCTGGGAACCAAATGTCTTAACACTAGGTTCCCTCTATCTACCCTGCTATATACGATATATAGCCTAAAACAAAAAAAATGCTTTTAAGCAGCAATAGTCAATTCAAAATATGGTTCAAAATATGGTCAATTCAATTTTGAAACAACTTTATTCATTAAAAATGAAATAAAAAAAAACCCTAGCAACATCTTTATTCAATAACCAAACGCTTTGTATGCTTTTTTGGTTACGTTCAAGTGGGAATGTACATGGCAAGCGAAAAAATAAATTCCTAGACGCCTCTCAAATTAGGACTCCGCCAGTGTATGGTGCAAAATGTAGGCGGTTGCGGTTCACCATACTAAAATATAATTAATGCCACTTACAATACTACAATGGTTCCACAATTAAATTGCTATTCATTTTCGTTGTGGTTTAGAACGTTTCATAATATATTAAATCACAGTGAACGTCGCTTTATAATGTAAATGTGTTTTTAACTAAAAAATATTATTATTGTATATGTTTTATTCAAATTAAGTTTTTAAGAAGTATATATTATATTGAGTTATTATGTTACTTCGAAACACACAGCGTTGATTGAAGAAGCAGTCTCTTAATTTCGCCTATTTGCATATATAAATGGTTGACTTACCAAATAATCCTCGAAATACTTTCCTCTTTCACTTCTGCAGTGACGTACGTCATCTATTCTCTGTGGCGACGTGCTGTCATCTGTCACTCATAGCGTCTTATAATTTTGCCGCGATCGGATGAAAAATTTATAAATAACAAATTTTTTCTCG